>JAKOGI010002376.1:0-2500 GCA_029747015.1 Carnegiea gigantea
CAACAGGCGCACAATAGAATCAAGAATACAAAAATGAGGGCCTTTTTAATGAGACTAGAATGTTAAATAATACCTACTTATTTGGAGCGAGTTGGATAAAGCATTGATTTAATGGTTCGAATTAATCCAAGAAACACTTGAGATGGTAAGGAAAATACAAAAACACATCGAAAATTACCCAGAGTCGACAAAGGAGCCATGTAAATAAAAAGAGGTGACCACTAGAGTTTCAAATGGGAGATGAAGTACTCCATAAGGTATCAGTCATCAAGAGTGTTAAAGAGTTCAATATTAGAAGTGAATTGAACCTTATATTGGGCCCTATGAAAACATCAAAAAGATAAACCCAGTGGCTTAGAGACTGGGTCAATCAATAGAACTCCAACATATGCATAGTGTTTTTTATATTTCACTGCTTGAAAATGTGCTCTAGGCCCAAATCCTAACATCGTGGTAGAGCCTATAGAGGTTGCTGAAAACATCGTTTATGAGGAGTGTCTTTTGTGGAAATACTAGATTATAGAGTCAAATTGCTCTATAGTAATAGCATACCTTTGGTTGAAGCTTGATGGGCCCACGGTGCCTCATTAGAAGCCATCTGGGAGACTAAAGAAGAAATCCTTACTAACCAAAAATCCTTACTAATCTTGATTTAAATCAAGTACATCTTTTAATGAATTAGTTTCAAGAATGAAATTTATTTTAAAAGGGGAAGTCTGTAATAGCCATAATTTAATCCCTACTAATTATTTTGATTAACTCAATTTAATCTAATTGAGTTAAGCATCACATTTCAATTTAGCATTTAAACCATTTATGCGATTGTAGGTTGCAGCGGCAAAGTGACCTCAAAAATCATTCAAAACTTATGAATAAACAAAAATTAACCATGTTTATTGAAGTGGGTAAAAGTTATAGTCCTCCCTGGAGAGCATTACATATAATTTCTTCACCCAAGTTATGTTGATAAAGCCATAATGTGAATAAATGAAATATTTATAAATATAAACGTATATTTAAATCGAAATGGGAGAAGTTTATAATTTTTCTTTCTAAATAAATTATGAAGATACTAAAGATGGACCGAATATCTATTAGTTTCTCCAAAAAAAGAAAAGGACGGCTAAAAATTGCAAGAAAAATTTAGATTTTGGGGCGGGATTAGATAAAAAAATAAAACCCAAGGTTAAACCTTATTTTTTTACAAAAACAAAGCCCCCCTTTTTCTTCCGTCCTAGCCAAGATTCCCCCTGTTCCCCTACTTCTAACACAAAACCCCCTACCCCTACCTCAACACCAGCCCACCCCCTGGTTAACGGCTAGTCGCATCGAGTCGCCACCGATCGAGTTGTCTCTGCCAGTACTAGTCGCCTGCCAGGATTCTGTCACAGCTCCATCACCCATCTCCCCCCCTGTTGGTATTGTTTTTGTTTTTGGAGGTGACCCCAAAGTTCCTCAATTCAATTTTGCCACTTTATTTCTCTACTTAGCTGGTAAATATCCTTTTCCAAATTGGACGGACATTAATTTGTGTGAATTTGGTGCTGTAAAGATAATCTTGAGGATAAATATCATTGGAAGTTAGTGGGTATCCATGGAAGAATGAATTTTGTGTTTGTGTATGCTTTGTGAGGTTCTACTCATATGGCTTCATTTGGTCAACTTTTAATAAATTATTGTGTGTTTGAAGTAAAACTTAAAGGTTTGCTATGTGGGTGTTAGAGGGTTGTCATGAAAGGAGTGAGCCTGAAGAAGCAGAGTAAAGAGGAAAATGTTAAGTTGGGGGCTTTTGAAATGAACTAGGCCAATATGATTTTTGAGGTTAAATTAGCGGAGATGGACGTGTAATTCTTATGTGAGAAGTTGGTGGACTTAATGACTCAAGACTACTAGTGGCGCTCGAGGTTAAAGAAGAAAAGGAAGGAGGGAGATGTCATTAGCAGGACTTTGACATAAACTTGTTTAATATAAATCTTGAAATCCATTTGAGGAATTAAAATGGATTTAAATAGGTGACCTTGAGTGCTAGTAGTGGTTAAAGGTAATTGTGGGGCTTAGTCCTTGTAGTGTGATTGAAGCAGTGCTACTTATGGGTTTGGATTAGTGTTCATAATTAATTAAGTGCTAATGCAGCTCCCAAGATTGATCATGTTTGAGTGGGCTTGAAGATTACTTTTCTCCTTGTGACGTAAACCCAACAAATAGAAAATCAAAGTGTGCTTCAGGCCTTCAATTTGCATGCATTTCGATTTACGCCTGAAAGCATGTAGTTGACAATAAAATGAGTGTAGGACTACAAATCAATTTATGATAAATCACCAAAACTAATAGTAATATTACTTCCAACAATGACCATAATAATTATAATGACAGTAATAGTATATTAATATAATGAGGAGAACAACATTAATAATTATAATAACAAAGATAGCATTAATACTATTAATGATCATAACAACAACCATAAATAAAAGGGGGAATATTATAAATGGGAAATGAA
>JAKOGI010002376.1:7500-40000 GCA_029747015.1 Carnegiea gigantea
AGTGGGGGAAGTGAAGCTCAGGAGATCTGAACAAATAACTTTTCGTGCGCTTTAAATTTAATAACATTAATTAAGGAATATCAACAACCATTTATGAATTGCGCCGGGTCACTTAATATATGACCTTTGCATTTTCTTACAAGGATTTTAGACGCTAGTAGTCCAAATTTTAGAGTATTAGATGTCAATAATCTTTAATAAACAGCACTCAATGTCGACCTGTATTTTGGGAGTATTTATCTTGTTTATACTATTATTGAGTCAAATATACCTTCATTTAATGATTTGAGAACTTTATCAAATCATCTACCTATGAGGATGTACTTTCATTTGTTACGTATATATATTTTTCTAGCGTGTATTTGTCATATAAACAAATTTTAATATGTAGTGCTGATGTAACTTGTGAGTATACTCTTAGAAGTATGATATAAGCTTTGAACAAATCTAGTATTCTCAAAATTTCATAATATTTAGATATGATAAATAAGTTACAAGAACATCAAATCATCTAGTTAACGCATGCTTGACTTGTGATGGCAGATACTGAAGTTAAATAACAAATTAAAGGCAAACCAGTTAGAGTTTGGAATATCTAGGTATATAAATTAAGACAAAACAAAAGCCCTATCTTTTGACACGTGCCATTTCCACAGATTTTCTAATAACATTTTTGTTTCGTATTTTCAAAAAATGCAAGTTAGTTCCTCAAATTAATGTCAATTAAAAAATAATGTTGTATGCCATATATCAAGACTTATTAAATATGGACGACTTCACTCTCAAAAAAAAGACAAACTTATGTAGCTTATGATTTCCAAGCACCTTGCCTTGCTCCATACCTCATTATTTTTTAATTACCATTGCTCTTATGTGACAAAAATACATTAATGTGGTCATACAAAAAGAAAGCCATAGATATTTTGATATTCATTAAATATTTTCTAATTAATTTTTTCATCAAAAATTAATATTAAATATTACAAGTTAATTATGTTGTTGATTTTTAATTAATGAGTACTTTATCTATATATTATTAATTGTTTTATTAAAAATTTAAAAATTTCCATGTGGCATGATTATTAAATGATTTATTGTAATATTTCATACATAATTATTATAGTTAAAAACTGACGAGATTTCCTATGCATTGCATAGTATAGAAATACCAGTTAATTGTTAAACTTTTTAAATCAAAAGTTTTAGTTAGTTAACCTAATATCATTAAAAATATAACACAATATTCTTTAATGATATTTTAATGTCTTTCCTTTTTTTCCTTTTATATCACTATTCTTAATATTTTTACATAAATTGTGATAAAAAAATATTTTGATACGAATTTCCTTAGCGATATGGCCGACTTGACTGTGCAATTTTCTTTTGCCTATTAATTATTTACTTTTTTCCTTAAAAAGAAGAAGCTAAAATTTAATAGCACTTTACAGCACTGCATTACAACACTGCAACCAAACCCTCACAAAGAAACCTTAAAATTCTCCATAATCAAGAGAGGACACTAGGCAACATTATATCAATTTGCATGCAATTGTTCCTGAAGTATATACTCCTAGTTGGAACTAAACCTAGTAAATGAGTCATTCGGCTTGAGTATAGGTTGGATTAAGTTTGGGTTAGGTCATATTTCAGGTCAAGCGATATTTTGGACCAGTTCAGTTTGGGCCTGGTCAGCTTCAGCTTGGCTCGACTTCAGGTAAACCAATTTTTGTTTCAATAAGCTTGTTATGCGAAAATAAGCGATTTTGTCACAAATTTTTTCGATTCGGGTCAATTCGGGTTTGGGGTTCACTTGCAAATGAGCTTGTTTCGAATGTCAGATCTTGTATGGATCCGAACCGTTCGGTTCAGATTTCAGATCTAGGGTCAATTTTGTCAGGTCATGTTGGAATTCAACTTCGAAATCCATGCTTGCAAGTTTATGCACATGAAACAGGACGTTTGATGAAGAAGGGAAGAAATAATTAAGGGAAGACTGAGCCATTCATAGAAATGTTTCTAAAGAAAGAAAAATACATCGTGCATGAGAGTCGCACAAAAATTTATTTCTAAAGAAACAAAAATAAACCGTGCTTGAGAGTGGCATAAATGGTAGACGTGGTAGTGGACGCAATGTTAGGAATGGTGGGGATGGATGAGTACCGCAACTGACCTTAGAATGATACAACAGAAAATACTCAGGCAAACACATTTACTGGCTTGTTTGGAGATTTCCTTAACTCTAAACGCCAAACGAAAATTATCTTGGTGGTACTACTAACCAGCAACATACCCAACCATTATTTATTTGGTGTTGGAGTTGACCCCAATGCGATGTAATTCATTGAAACTCATCGTGAGAGCCCACCAAAGCAACCCAATACTCACGTTCTCAATGGCATTTTGTAGACATCAAAAATGACATCTTATTCTTAATTGTCTAATGACGAAAATTACACCCCAATTTGCATACTTGGGGGCCTAGCAACTAATCCTTAATCCGAGTTTGAAAGAAAGTAAAAAGCAGAAACAAACAACTAATGTAGCCTATAAAGCCCAAATAGGCCAAATTGACAGTGTTCAACGTCTAGTTGATATTCACTCTAGGTAGTATAAAATTATTGAGTTTACGTATCAGTATTCTTCTTTGAATAAGCTTTCTAATGACATATTATGCACCAAAATCTAATAAGCATTAGAGAAGATATAAATCGGTTACTAAAACATGTGCTGGAAATGACACATGTTCACTATTTCACTTATATCTTCTTTGGCGCTAATCCAACAATTATGAAACTAGCGTCATTAAAAATAGACTTAATAAGCTTTCAGGCCAAAAAAAAAAAAAAAAAACCGGCCCTCAAAATGGAGGTCGGATGAGAAAATTATGGTCAAAATAAGCTGCAGCCCAACTTGGCCCAGAAAACCCGACCGAGTTTCCCGCTAGGAACCGGGTCGGGTTCTACTACAGGGAACTGGTTGGGATCCTTAGTTTTCTCTCTCTGGATCCTTTTCTCTCTAAAGTGTGCTTAATTAATTATAACCCTACCTGGATTAGTTCGCTCATTTATATTAACCTTAATGGAATTAGGATTTGGTCTCTTTTCTCTAAACTGATTCAGACTATCCCCTCAACCGCTATAAATAGAGGGCTGCCGGAATCAAATTAAATTGACATCAAAACATATCAAAAAACTAGAGAGAGAAGAGCATCAAAATTTAGGAGAGAAATACTTTATACCTTGGAGGTATTAGGAGAGAAAGAATTGGGACACCCATTACAAAGGCGTCACTCTATTGGGCTCCTAGGTAAATCTAGTATCCTGAGGGCACAAACTCTATCTTCCCTTAATTCTTCTGCTCTATTTCTCTTTTTTGATTTTTGATTTTAAATTAACAAAGATGTAATCCTGAGGTAGTTCCTTACGGCTGTAACTATTATTCTATTTTTTGGATTTTTGTCGTAATAACGCTTGTACTTTTTGCATTATTTAACATCATTCATACTAATATTTACATGATTACAATACTCGCATTTTTAATTTGGTTATAGACTAACTAATCCATATAACAATTTTATCAAATTGTAATTATTTTATTTGAGTTAAGGTGCATTAATATTAGTATCCTTGTTTAAGTGGATAATTTCATAAACAAAATTATTATTGTTATTATTAACTTTGAAAATTTGCGATACATGCACAAGCGTAAGATAATACTTCGTTAACTATTAAACCAAGTTTTAGGATTAACAAACTTAATTTGGTTTAGGGGACTCGATTGACCTAGCGATAAACAACACACAAAAAAAAAAAAAAGAAAACAAAAGGGGTGGGTTGAGAACTCCAGTCCGGGCCCGAGAGAAGAGAAGCCATGAGGCTTCTGCTTCCCCAGCCTTATGACCCTTGACCATGAAAAGAGAGAGAGAGAGGGAGGCGCTGCTGCTACACTGGTAGCCGGTCTACAGACCATCATCACATCTGCCACACGTTGTAACCCCGCAAGCTCGAGAACAGAGAGAGAGAGAGATCGAGCGAAAGAGTCAGCAGGCCAGAGATGGGCGGCTCGCCGACCATTCTCACCAAGTGACACTGCCAGATTAGAGGTTGAGTAGCAGGTGGCATGTCAGGAGCAAGGGGGAGTGAACCGAACCATGCAAGCCAACCCGAACCAAACCCTAAGTGAGGTCCTTAAGCGTAGAGCAAGGCAGGTGCTTCTCGATTCCTCAAACTACTAATAACTTCACAAGGGTTTTACCATTTCATTTATTAAGTCGATTTCATTATGGTTGGTTCGCCAAGTTGATTCGATTATTGAATGGATTGAATGAGTTCGCTCGATTATTGACTATGTTAAGTTAATTTTGAATTGTTGAATGAATTTAATCAATCTTTGGAGAAGAATCCCGCGAGTATTGTAACCCATTAGATAGTAGGTGGATGGTTTGAAAATGGCTATGGTCATTTGGGATTGAAATTGAGTTGATTTTGAGGCTTGTTGTGGACGATGCTGTGAGGAGGAAGTTTGGGTTTGTATGATAAATCAATAAATTTACAAAAGTGTGTTGCTATGTTTAATGTCATGTTATTATGAGTTTTTATGTCGTGTTATTATTTGATAAATTGTTACATTGTAACATGCTTCCCGATTGAATCGTTTCTGTTAACTGGTTATTATTGGTTGCCCTATTTAGTGTTGGAGTGAAGCGGGAAAACAGGAGAGTCAACTGAAATATTCAGGGAATTGACTCATTCATGAATTAGGTTCGTGAACTGAGCAGCAACTTGCTCGTGCCCCAACTTACTCTAGCTAAACCAAATTTGCATGTTTTTTCATGTCTTGAATCATGATTCATTGTTGTACCTAATTTGGAATAATAATCAAGTTCACTGAACAGTTCAGCTGAAATGTTCAGCTAAATTGTTCAGTTGATTGAACCATCAACCAAAACATTGAAACGTACCTCTTTGAGTTAATAAAATGTTATGTAAAGGCTGGAAGCTTGTCTTAAAGGTTTCATTTTGTGTGCACTTGAAACAACTTATCAAAGTGGAATTAAGTTATTGAATTGCATAATTAAACTCCTAAGTGCTTGTAAGTGAATTTAATTATGAGTAAGTTACAAATTAGTGAGTTTTAAAATGAGTTTTAATATTCCTTTGCCTAAAAAGTTAATGGTTGCTTGGTCATTAACTCATTTATCAGCATACCTTACCAAAATGAGTGGTTATATGCTTGTCATAAGTTGATTTGTGTTTATTAAGCCATTTTAGCCTTCTTGAAAGCGGAAATGACATTGCTGTGATACAATGGAAATTTCTATGCAGACGTGTTGAAAGTGAGATGCTGATAAATGCTTAATGTGTATATCATTTTAGGGTCATTTTAGGGTCATTTTGCTGCATTTTTAGGAAAAATTATACGCTTTATGTGATAACTTATACTTCTTTTCTCATTTTACGCTCGAGTTTGGTGTTGTTTATGATATTTTGTAGAAATTGGCTAAGAGAACCCGAGTTTGTCATGAAAATCAATGAAGAATTATGCAATGACATAAGAGCCCATAAAAATTGACCAAAGACCTGCAAGAGATATGCTTTACCCGGGTATATATTATGGATAACCGGGGATAGCATATACAGTCAACCCGGGTTGACTAGAATCAACAGGGAAAAGTGACCAGAGGGCACCAAGGTCAACCCATGGTGAATGCCATGGTCCGTGGTGGAGGCATAGCAGCTAGCCTGTTCATTTTCCCTCATGGTATGGCTGAGGTTGATTGGATTTTCCGATAAATAGGGTAATTTTTCACAGTAGAAGAAACACACCTCATCCATTCCATTCTCCTCCATATTTTATTAGTTAGAATATAGATTAGTGTAGATTAGATTAGAGAGAGTTAAGAGTTGAAGTAAAGATTTGCAAGGATTCCATCCCGGTTCTGCACGATGGTTTAAGCGCGATTTTGGCTGAGCATTTCTTTTCTCTTCTCTTCTCTTCTCTTTTCTAAATTTAGATTTATGTTTTGTAATTTTGATTATCTTTGTTGTTCGATTTTGGATTTATGCAAACATTTGTTAGTTTCTTGATCTTATGTTGATATCATTTGATGCTTTTGAAATTGTTGGATTGTTTTATTGAATTCTAGAAGTTTATTGTCTTATGAGAAACTTAATCACTTTCTTGCATGTTATGGGTATTTGGATGAAGGACTGAAAGGTGAAATTTTAAATACTGGAATCCTAAGATTTGACTTGATTGTGTGATGTCTCGAGAGAGGATTACCGATTGAGAAATTATTGGCTTGATAATCGTGTACTTAATGAACCTAAACTAATCGAGAGCCCTTGAGAAACGGTAATTGGTTAGATTAAGGTATTTCACTTCACCTTAAAAGAGGGTTGTCATACTTTGATTATCGGTTTTAAAACAACCAACGAAGGAAGAAGTGCTTGATTGACATGTGGATCAAGTAATTGCTTATTTTACTTGATTCCAATTATTATTTATCCATTAGATTAGATAGTTATTTAGTTTAATTTCATTCTCAAATTTGGATTCGCTTAGCATATCTTGGGGAATATAGCCTAGTAATTTCACAGTCTCTGTGGAATCGACCTTGATTTGCTACAACGCCACCGTGCATTTGCGGGCCTATCAGATGCATAAGAAATGTACTGAGCCTCTACGTCTCATCGACTTACATTCTTAGCATATCATTTTCTCATCCGAGCTACTTGCTTTACTTCTTAATTAATAGATGGCTCCATATATTGCTTAGAGATTTGCTCATTGCATATATCTAATGTTAACTGATGTTGAGTTTTCTTAGGTGCAGAATGTTTGGTGTTATTCTATATGATGTCGTTGCGAGCTTATATGTCATTTTTGTGCGTTCTTATTATTCATGTGATGCTATGTGATGCTAAGCAGTGTTCTAAGTAACCCATGGTGATATAAAAGCCGTAGTCGATTGACTTAAGCATGAAACAATTTGATTCTTCCATGCTTTAGGTTGAAATTGATTTGATTGTATCTCTTGACTCAACATTCATTGGTGCCACTAGTTGTTATGTATGAAAAGGTTCCTTAAATGCCAACTTATGTGCTTCAATGTAAAGTGGTTCTTGTTTTAACATGAGTTTGAAAAGGGTATCCATGCCAACTCAGTTGGCCCTCTTTTACGTGAATTACCGTCGACTTCTTAATATAGTGAATAGACGCTTGAAGAGGATCGGTAAGGAGGAGATTGGAAACCATAAACCTTTCGTTTTATAGATTTGAAGAGCTATATTTAGATGTAAAGTATGAATTTGGATTCTATTGTGAGTTTAGATGGTTTTTCTATGTGTATGTAAATCCTGTGTTTTGCTGCACCCTAGACTTCGGAATTTCGAGGATGAAATTTTTCTAAGGAGGGAGAATGTAATACCCACGTTTTTAATTTAGTTATAGACTAACTAATCCGTATAATGATTTTATCAAATCATAATTATTTTATTTTTATTAAGATTGATTAATATTGGTGTGCTTATTAACTCGATAATTTCATAAAAAAATGAAACTATTATTATTACCTTTGAAAATTCACGATATATTTACGAGCATAGGATAATACTTCATCAAATGTTAAACTGAGTGTTAGGATTAACGAGCTTAATTTAGGCTAGCATACTCGATTGAGCGAGTGACAAACAACACACAAAAAGAAAAGAAAACAAAAAGAGGAGGGTGTTGAGAACTCAGGTCCCACCCTGACAGAAGAGAAGCGATGAGGCTTCTGCTTCCCCCAGCCACATGACCCCTGACTATGAAGAGAGAAAGAGAGAGAGATACTGCCACCACACTAATAGTCGGTCTATGGACCACCTTCGCACCTACCACACGCTACAACCCCTGTGAGCTCGAGAACAGAGAGAGGGGGGGAGAGAGAGAGTTTCAGCAAGAGAGTCAGTGGGCCAGAGATGGGCGACTCAATGATCGTTCTCACCGTGCGATGGTCCCAAATTGGAGGTGGAGTAATGGGTGGCGATTCGGGAGCAAGGGGGAGTGAATTGAGCCATGTAAGCTTACCTAAACCAAACCCTAAGTCGGGTCCTCAAGCTTGGAGCGAGGTGCGTGTTTCTCAACACCTTAAACTACTAATAATTTCTCAAGGATTTTACCATTTCATTTACAATTTGATTATGGTTAGTTCGTTAAGTGGATTTGATTATTGAATGGACTGAATGAGTTCGTTCGATTATTGACTATGTGAAGTTAATTTTGAATTGTTGAATGAATTGAATCAATTTTGGGAGAAGAATACCACGACTTCTATGCCTCACTGGATAGCAGGTGGATGGTTTGAAAATAGCTATGCTCATTTCGAATTGAAATTAAGTTGATTTTGAGGATTGTTGTGGACAGTACTGTGAGGAGGGAGTACGGGTTTACATGATAAATCAATGAATTTAGAAAAGTGTGTTGCTGTGTTTAATATTGTGTTATTATGAGTTTTTAATGTCGTGTTATTACTTGATAAATTGGTACATTGTAACATGCTGCCCAATTGAATCGTTTCAGCTGATTGGTCGTTATTAGTTGCCTTATTTAGCGTTGAAGTGAAGCAAGAAAATAAGGGAGTCAACTGAACGGTTTAGGGAATCGATTTAATGGTGAATCAAGTTCGTTAACTGAGCAGCGACTTGCTCGTGCCCCGGCTTACTCTAGCTAAACCAAATTTGCATGTTTGGTTGCATCTCGAATCATGATTCGTTGTTGTACCTAAACTAGGAATAATAATCAAGTTCACTGAACGGTTCAGCTGTACCATTCAACTGAATTGTTCAGTTGACTGAACCATCAACGAAAACATTAAAACATACCTCTTTGAATTTATAAAATGTTATGTAAAGGCTGCAACCTTGTCTTAAAGGTTTAATTTCATGTGAACTTAAAACAAGTTATCAAAATGGAATTAAGTGACTAAGTTGCAGAATCAAACTACTAAATGCTTTTAAGCAAATTTAATTATGCATAAGTTACAAATTAGTGACTTTTAAAATGAGTTTTAATATTCCTTTCCCTGAAAAGTTAATGCTTACTTTGTCATTAACTCGTTTGCAAGCATACGTTACCAAAATGAGTGGTTATATGCTTATCATAAGTTAATTTGTGTTTAATAAGCCATTTTAGCCTTAGATTGTTGTGATATAATGGGGACTTCTATGCAAAACGTGTTGAAAGTGAGATGCATATGAAATGTTCTGGGTTCGGACAATAGTGCTAATCGTTTGGACACAAGTTTAGGGAGCAGACCCGGTATGTGTGAGCCCTAATTCCTAGAGAGTAGACCTAGAAGTAGGAACATTAGAAGACCCTAACGAGGGTATATATCCACTAATTATGAGAGGTACCGGGGTTAGCATCAAATGTGAGTGACGATCTCACCATAACGCGCACAAATATGCAAATCCGATGACCCAGAAAATGATTTCTTAACCATTATGTGTTGAAAACTTCTCATTCGAGGATTATGCTAGTGTAAACATTTGAGAATGTGTGTGTATTCTTTATAAGAGCCTTGTTGGATTCTAAATTGCCTTCTTGTGAATAATTGCTATTTTTATAAGTGCTTACTTTGATTCAAGTGAAGGTTCTTGTCTTTTAATGAGTTGAGGTCCATTTTCTTATTGAAAGAAGTCCCGTTGGTGGCTCTAACTGAACTCTTGATGTTAGATGCTTATATGTGAATTAAACGCCCTACTATTCTCAATGCCTGGATTATAGCTTGAGATAACTTGCTATTGAGTCCTTTCTACCTATTATGGGATGCAAAACAAGTGTAATATATGCGATTGTCACTTTTTGGAAGAGTCATAGGTTAGGCAAGTTGAGAACTCTTGTGCGTGGAATGAAAAAGGGGAAGATATGCTATTTGAATTTTGAGGTTATGGAAGTATTGATGAATATAAAAGAGCTTATAAGTTTATTATGTGATACTAAATATCAATTGTGTGTGATTGCTCCTTAAAGTATTACATGCAACTGTTTTGTTTTCTTGGACATGAAAATCACTATCTGAAAATGTGGTAGCTCATCCCCTCTCTATTTACCTTTTTTCCAGGTTCTTGATGTGACAGGTGGAAGTCGGCTTATCTAGGCTAAGTTGAAACCACTCTTTTGCTTTGGATAAGGATTTATATACGAAGATTATGAGTTGAATGATGTTATACATTGCATTCATAAGTTCTTGGATATATACGTAGAATTTTCTTATCCATCCTATAAATCTGCCAATTTTAAATTTCTAAAAAAATGATTAACACTCAACTTTTTTAAAAAAATAAATAAAAATAAAACACCTAGTAAAACGGAAGTCGAACCATTCATGGGGTAATGCACTGTCGGGGAGATGGATCCTTATAGTAGCGACTCCTCGAGGGAATATTTTCTTTAAGTAGGTGAGATTTAAAATTCAATATAGGAAATCATTTTAATTACACTTTGATTAGTCATCCTGCATTGAAAGATGCTGCCCTAACCGTGAGGCTAGGTTCCTGGATCAGTAAGGCTTCTCTATTTTTTTGAACAGGAAGCAACAATTGCAATGGATAAAGATGAGGCAATTGGGCCTCATTCTAGTCCTGGAATGTGGCTAGCTTCCTAGATGAGGATAAAGATCTAATTTCCTAATCCATCCCCATGAATCTGCCAATTTTAGATCTCTAAAAAATTGATTTCAGCTTTTATGAAAAATAAATAAAAATAAAACACCCACCAAAACAGAAGTTGGATCAGTCATAGAGGGCTCGCAACCTTAGAGAGGTGGATCATTACACGTGTCTAGTATTCCTGTTGTTTATCAACAATTTGGCACTTTTAACAATACAACAGTAATTAGTTTGTTAATCAGCCTAAGATGGCAAGCCACTTAGTCCAAAATGAAGGGTCCAAAATAAAGTGGCAGGAAAAGATAGGCATAGTCCTACACCGGATAGTAAAGATGCAAGCACAAATAATAACATCTATTTGCAGCCGAATGGTGATACATGTGTTAATTGTGAATTTTCTTCATCATCATTGAAATTTTTTACGTAAAAACATGAATTAATGTTGATATTTGTATTTTTGTACTTTGCTTTCTTCCGTACAACAGAGTTATTCACAAAATTCTTAAGATCTTCCAAGGTAAAAACCTATATCCATTGACCACATGGGAGGAAATTCCATAATCCCAGTGAGACTTAAGGTCTATGAGTTCAAGGATAGTTTCAACCAAAATCGTTTGAATTTTGTCATAAAACTGCTCGATGCTAACTATGCACTAATATAATTGAACTTTGTTTGCAGAAATACTACTATTGGCATCCAGACAATGAGAGGTTCATACACATAACTTTGAGATTTGATGTAAAGCCTAACATAAAGACATCCTTGGGTACATTCGGAAATAGAACAAAAGACCAAATTGAATACTGCCAAGTATTTAGAAAGAGATACTTAAGCAATGAGCACATGATGACAAACTTTAGAAATTAAGTGAACAAAACAAAAGGAACACAATGAGTGACCCAGAAGGTCTTTGTCCTTCTGCACATATGTGTGGCTCAATCCTGGTTAGTGAAGGGAAGAGGCTTTTGTTAAGCTAGGTTCATATTAGTTAGTATATTCCCTGTTTGCGAGATATATATGAACACATTTTGGTTTATTTTAGGCAAAAAAGTTAGGCAGGGAGCCCACATTTGAAGAGTTGTTTAAGGATACCCACTTTAAGGCCAAAGATAAAGTATTCATTGATAGGAAATCTCAAGAAAAAAAATATTAAGTATTAACTTGAAACCCAATCATTCATATGTTACTTTTTTCTCTTCAATATGCAATCCTTTCACGTTTTGAGAACTTATAGGAGGAACATCAGAAGAAGTTGGAGGATTACACTCAGGCTGCTACCCAAGGGGGGTCTCGAACACCACTTATGACTTTAGAAGAATCGTGGCTTCAAGAAAATCTTGACAAGAAGGGTTTCATGTACGGTTTTGGCATTGAAGGGGTCAAATTAAAGAAATCAGCTCGAATAGTGGTAGCACACCATTTATTAGCCGAGCACTTCAACCCTAGAGAGCAAGCACAACCCCTTAGCCTGAGTACTACCTAGCATCCAGAGGCCATAACCAAAATATTCAAGTAATAGGAAAAGACTGAGCGTATGGTGAAGGTTGGAGATTTCTTAAGGGGCAAGCACCAAGTTCTTATGCAAAGCCAACTTAGACTCTATTGAGCAGGACTCCCAAGATGACAATTAGGGTGGTACTCAACTCTTTGGTTGTGATTAGTTGATTTAGCTATGGATCAAAAGTGTTTTTGCCTTTTTATGAACAATTTCAAATTCAGCATTTTATGTTATTTGACAATGCCAGTGTAGTTGTGTTGTGTAATTTTCACAAGTGTACAGCTTGTTGATGTAATACTTGCTGATTGGTTCACATGGATGAGGTAATGAATTATATTACTTTAACTACCTTGAATAAACATTGACTTCAGCTTATGACATATACTTATGTAAACTAACGATGAATAACTACGTATAGCATCCAAGAATAACAACACCTGACCAATATTAGTGAATCAATTCATAAATAAAATTAAACAATGATCAATATGAAGTTATAAACTTGGGCCATGCATCAATAACACTAACTTAAAGCCCACTAGAATTACATATATTTGAGTAAATAAAGACAAAATCAAAGAAATAACATTTTGCTTAACTTCTCTTTCTTTAGTCATCAAACCTTAGTAACCTAGAAAGTAGGACAAGGAAAGCTGATCAAATCATGACAGAGCAAATTAGACAAAGGCTAAAGAAGGGGAAAGAGGGATAGAACGTCATGGTTATGGCAATGTAGGCACAAACTTGACGTTTAAGCTCTGTTAATGGAGAAAATCGAGCATTGACAAGACCCAAAATCTAGATTTGGGATCTAACAGAGGTAAAGAACAACAAGAGTAAAATAGGGACGTTGGCCGAACTGAGAATTCAACAAATAAAGTAGCACAATTTCAAAACTAGGATTAAAACCAAACCCAAAAATTAGAATCAACCGCTCAAAATTTTATAAACAACACTAAAAATCTTGCTTGGATTAAGCAATGCTAGAGTCAATTACATCAAATTTGAAAGTCCAAAATCTAAATCTAAACCTTAAAAAAAATGAAGAGGAAAAATGAATAATTGAAACTGGAAAATTAAAACGCCTCTCCCCCCTTGCTGCTTCAACTTTTCTCCCCTTATAGCCCAACATCAAGGTCTTCATTGCTTTTGTTAAATCTCGAATAAATGTCTTGCCAACTTTTGTAATCGTCGAATTGATGATGGCAATGATAAAGAAGAAAACGATGGTTGGAGTTGATGACAGTGAGTGAAGGAGGAGAGAGAAAGTGAAGAAAAATTAAGAAGGAGAGGAATGGAGGGTGTTTATGCATTACTGGGAAAGGATAAAGAAGAAGAAGAGAACGGGGGGGCTTTCGGGAGGTTGAGTTGAGGGAAAAGGATTGAAAAGAGACAAAATACATGGAGGAGGAGGATGCAGGGCACTGAAGCGTACACGAAAAAATAAAGAGAGGAAGGGGATTCAACTGGGCTAAATGAGGGAAGAAAGAAGTACAGGGCACAGACTGGGCTAAAGAAGAAAAAGGCCCGAATTGAGGGACGGAAAATGAGAAGGCCTAGGCCAATAGGCAGCATGAAGGGAAGGAATATGATCCTAGGTCACATGTTGTGCACAAGATACGTGGGAGAGGAGAAAGGAAAGGTTGGGCTCAGCTGGGCCATGCTGGCTACAGACTGGGCTCACCTGGGAATTGGGTCGCAAGAAAGAACAGGCTTACGTTTGCTAGGGCGTGCTCATCGGGTGGATTCCTGTTCTTTTTTCCTCTTCTCATTTGATCCAAAGCCTTGTCTTCCCTTTCTTTTTGCATCTTATTCATCCAATTTATCCATTCTTTTTAAATCCACAATCCTTACAAAATAAAATAAAACTATATTAAAATTCTAATTTAAAAATATTAGATAATAAAAGGATATAAAACGTATCATTTTGGATTGAACAAGTTGCTAGATGCAACATAAAATGAATATTATGAATGTTATTTGTGGTTCTTCTTTTCTTTATATATTATCATTTTTTGCATTTACATCTATAGATTTGGAACTTTACAATGGATTAAAATATTATGTTAATATTTTTAAAAAATTTTAATTTTGTTGATTATTTAGTTACAAAAAATTCATAAAAGATGAAGACGTCAATTAAAATTTTCGTAATCCTTGAAAAAAAATAAAAAATGAATAAGAACCAATGGAAATTCCTATAAGAGCACCCGTCGAAAATCCCATCAGAAACTCTCCTAGGCTTGTTGATGCCTGATGCAAATTATGGAAGGGAGTCAGAAATCTAGTTGTAGATCCCATCCAAGTAGTCATCGGAAAGTCCATCAAAACTCTGATAGTTATTGGAGCTTCAGATTTTGCATCAAGCACTAATCGGAACATATCTTCTAGTGATTAATTTGCCGACCCCTATTTTCCGTAGGTTTCCCATTGAAAATCTCATTTTGTGACAAATTTTGTCTGATTATCCGTTGGAAATTCCATGGGTATGGACATGCCTTTTTGTAGTGGGAAGATGCAAATTGCACTTTCCTTCTATGTCAATTATATTGTTCGTACTAGGACACGGTATTCCCATACCTACTACAGTCCCCACGCACTTTGCACTGCACGCACGCTTGTTATTAGCTGAATCTTGCTCCCTAACATGTTGTAATTTAGATGACATTTTTAAAAAAAAAAAAAACACACAAAAGACACTGGAAACTCACCTCTTTTGCACAATGTCTACTTGAATTGAAAAATGCTAATTCCCTCTATTTCCCTTCCAAATTCAAATCCCTCAAATCCAGCTTCATTTTACTCGAATTTTTCATCTCAAAACCCTAAATTGTAGTAGGTTTCTCTTTTAAGAACAAATTAAGTGCTATGGATGGAATGGTTGGTGTTTCTTCTGTCGATCGTGGTTTATTGACTTTGGAATCAAGCGCAGATCAAGCTTTCCTAATTTTGTAAAATAATGTAGCTTAAGCAACAACAATTATTGAGGGAAATACACATCAAGGTACATAAATTGCTTTTATAATTTTTAAAACCTTCATGAAAAATCGACGTTTCTATAATAATTCTTTAACTTCACATATCTTTTTCATGTTTTCAAGCTAATAGATTTGAGCTATTTGTCTGCTACTCGGTTTCAAGAACTGAAATTGGTTTCTTATTGATTACATTTAACTTTTGTTAGTTGTTTTATGACTTCTTATTGAATTATTGTGTGTTCAAAGTCTTTTTATTAGTGCTTTGATAGGAATTATAATAAAGGTTACTTATGATGGAATTTCTCTGAATTTTTGTACAATTACACTAAAGCATTAGGTAAATTACATTAACATATGAACTAACAAATACTAATACATGATAGATAGTTTAATTACTCCAACTTTTCAAATTGCAGATGTGACAAGTAAGCGACACATTAAAATTTTTATAAAATTAGTTCACTATGTGTTTTTTCTGCGTGAATTTACTTACAAATTTTAGATGTGTTAATGTGTGAATCTTTTTGCTTATATGCTTTTGGCTTAGAGTAGTGTGTAAACAACAAGATACTACTAAAGTTGCAACATCTTCTACGAGAATCCGATGAGTAACAATTGCTAGGCTAAAACATGTAGTCATAAGATGATGCCATTGAGCTTTATAGTGAATATGCCTATAGGATTGGCTTTGCCGTCAGGCTTGGTAATGTGATGTATAAAGGGAGAACTACTGTTGTTAGAGAGAGAAATGTACTTCTCCAAACGAGGAGTTAAGAGGAACCCATAAACGAAGGGCAAGCAATACTCAAAGCAAACCAGTTGAACTAATTGCGATGCAAAGGTCATTTTCCATCTTGATAAGAATAGCCATTAGGTTTGATCTCATCATGTGATTAAGCACAACTATGGCTTCTTATCGAGTGGCAAAATCTACTTGCCTTGGTATCATAGAAAAATGAAAAAACCTCATGTTGAGTATTTTTGAAAGATAAGGAATAGTAGACCTAAAGCATCACAAGTTTACCGGATTTTGAAAAATGAAACATTAGGATCCCTTGCTCTTGATTGTACTGAAAGAGATTCTTATAATAATCTAGCTAAGGAGGACAGAAGGATTTTGGAAGATGGGATGCAAAGAATTTGGTAGATACCTTTGAAGGTAGAGCTCGAAAAAAGAATGATGTTTCCATCTTACTCAGATAGTCATGACCATTTGGTTAATTAGCTTCTTTTGGAGGATTTTTAGATGAAAACTAATTATCTTCTTTTTGGTGATGTATTACTATTCAATTACATATCAAACAAATTAATATGGAATGATTTGTGCTTTGTTTCTTGCATTCGGATATGTATTTTTGACAAATGAGAAAATTGAGACTTTCATTTGGCTGTTCAATACTTTTCTGAGAGCAATGATGGCATAGCTCCAAAGACAATAATGATCAATTAAGCCTTTTCAATAGATAATGCAATAGCCGAAGTGTTTGCAATAATTCATCATAGACTTTGTGATTGGCACATTCAAGCGATTTCTAGGTGCCATATTAATCATTTAAGGAGGATTTTCGGTTTCATCAAAAAATTTAATTGAATTCTGTTTACGTATGGCACAACATATGAGTTTGCAGTGCTGGATAAGGTAACAACACTGACCACTGTAGTGCTATTCACTAGAACTGAAGCTGTTGTACACTATTTTTTTTTTTTTTTTTTGGTGTTCCCTATCCTTTTGTTGTTTACTGGTTGATTACGATTGTGTTAAGCATCCTTGGCTGCATGTCAAGACTGTACTGCATCAAGGAAAAGTGGTGTCATTCATTTTTAAAGGATCACTTTTCTAGAGGAATCTTATCCTCCCAAAGAAGCAAATTCATCCCTTTTAAGGAGGTTGAATAAACTTGTTGTTTTATTTGCTTTTTACAACATCTTCTGTGATGTTGTCAGTGAATAGAAATCAAAAGAGAAAAAAGATAATGTGTAGAACAAGGAAGGCTACCTTGATGCATATTTACCTCAAGTGAGCATTTTACAACAAGTTAATAAGATCTACACCATTAATATGTACAAAGTTTTTGAAGCTAAATACGTGAAGGGACAAGGTTGCTATTAAGACAATATGAGCTCTATCCAAAATGAGAGGACAATTGAGCATGTGTACTTCGTGTTTGAGAAATGACATGGGAAGGACTTTTAAACTTGCGTTAGATTTGATGCCAAGGACCATACCATCTCTTATGATTAAAAGAAATATAGTGAAGGCAAGATATTAGGTTACTATCATATACGGATTTATAGTATTTATTGTGTTAGATAAATACCTAATAAGTACATCTTACAGAGGTGGACAAAACTAGCAAGGCTTGAGGTAACAACTTATATTTTGGAACAACTAATATTTTTTATACTTAAGTTATATACTCATCATTTTCATTTTAATGTATAAACAATAACATACTTTTCTAATTTTGAACATAAGAATTACAAAAATAAAAACAAATGGGGGTTTTTTTTATGTGAATAAGAGTTCCCTTTGCCACCCCAAAAAAAAGGGAGGGGGGACAAACAATAACCACAAAAAAAGACATTTTACATCAAAGACAATTTTATGTTGATACAACATCGTAGTGTATAATAGAATAGTGTTCAGCATATAATAGGCATTGTTTAATGCACTATGGTATATATTACAATACTTGTATCTAAAAAGTTTCCCATGCAGTACTCCTATTAGCCATATCCTAAGTCAATTGTTGTATAACACAAAAGTTGGTCACATAATCCACAATATGTGAGAATCACTCTCAACCTTAGTGCTAACATAGCTAGCCAAAATGTAAGTGTCAAAACAATGCCGAAGCTAATACTAGCTATTAGCTTTTTTTTTAAAACCAAAAATATACATCATGGAATCATATTATAATTGCTATTAATCTAAGTAGTAGGGCCAACAACAGGCGCACATGCAACTTGAAATTCACGAAAGGTTTTAGCTCTCTTGAAAAATGCATATCTTTCTTTGTTATCCTTGTTCACTAAGATGTCATGGAAATATCTTACTCATAGAGCTTTTAGCTTTACTTTCTACATAAATACAACATGAAAATATGAAAAAGTATGTAAAACTTATGAAACAACATAAATGTCTTTGTTTATAAAGAAACATACATCCTTAGCTTTAATCCACATTTCCATCTCTTCTTTCCCTCCCCAAAGTAGGCCTCCATATGCCTCATCAAATAGATCCATAATTGATAGAATTAGTACTTGACCCCTATGCGATCTTCAAATGCGTTGGCCCAAGTTCTTGAATAATTTTGAATTTAGAAAACTAGTCTTCTTCCAAGAATTTGAAAACATGATAGTGACAGGAAATCAAGATGAAAGTCATCGGAATGCTTACTTTTAAAGCTTTCTAAAAGTTGCAGTTATAAAACAAGAGGAAGAACATACGGATTTACCATTTCTTCGAGGGAAGGACCATTACTCTTAGTATAAGTTCTCATGCTCATCAACTTGTCAATGACATCGTTTCATCATTTAGGTTAAAGCAATAAAGGAAATAGTGGTTTTCGTAGCATACTAGAGCCAAAAGTTGCCAAAATATAAAGTTTATATTAACAAGTTTACACTAAAAAGAATTAAAGGCATACTTTTCCATTGAATTCAGTGTATGATAAGGTGATGAGGTCAAATAGAATAGTGTCTAGTTATACCTTAACCACATATTAGTGTATGATTATGGAATGTTTGGTGTAGGGTAGGGTAACTAATAAACCTCTATTTCGACCCTATTTTAGCCCCTAGTTGATCTCTTTCTCCATTATTTTCATCTTTTATCTTGAGCAGAAAGGGTCAAATTAGCCTCCTTCGATCTAAATTTTACTCATATGGTGGTGTTTTGCATTTGTAGGGGTTTATGTCAGGAAACTGAGAAAATCCGCTAACATCGGTAGAAAGGAGGGCTAAGAAGACGAGCTGCAGGTCAGGAAAGAGATCGGTTAGACACAAAGATTCGACATAGGGACCCCACGCCATCCGGCACGGTCGTGCCGTGCCGAAAAATCATGAAGCGTCAACCAGCAAGGTGGCACCGCCACCCCATGCTGGGTGACACGACCGTGCCACCCCTACCAAGGCGGCACGACCACCCCATGCCTTTAGGCACGGTCGTGCCGACCTTGCGCCGTTGCGACTTAAGTGTCCTTCGATTGCGGTTTTCAAGGGATTCCTCCTTTTTCTTTAGAAAGCACTTTTGAGAGGAGATTCCTAGGTTTTTTAAGGAGAGTTTATTCATGCCTTTGGATTGGATTTATCAAGATTGAAATTTGTTCTACCTTTCAGCGACAATTAACTCAAGTTTGTTTCTTGATTCTCTTTCTCCTTTTCATTGTTATTTTAGGGTTTTGGTTGAATCATGTTTAGTGAATTGGGATTTCTGATAGCTGCTTTTGAGATGATGAGTGGCTAAATCTCCCAACTTAGGTTGGGATTAACGCCGAGCGTGTGTAGTTGAATCATGAACGAGCCCCGACCCATACTTTCCCCTATGTTTGCATTTATGTCTTCTACTATGCGCATCGCGTGTTCGATGAAATGCTCAAGAGAGCATTCATCCAATGTTATTAGGGTTGGGGGGCATTGAGAGACGAACCCTTCACCTAGCATGACTTAGTAGACAATTAGGATTTTAATATGAAAATAATTAAAGTTCTAATTGGGATTCGAGATTGTAGATTTTGGAATCCTTCAACTTTTAGTCTCATGAAAATAGGTGATTATAGTTTTAAGATTCATCTTTGACCCTTGAGAGAGGGAGGAGATAGACTTAATTAGCAATCTATCCACTTATAATGCATTCTTAGGTTTGTTTGATGAGGTTAGTAATTGATTCGCTATCATACTCGTACTGTTAATTCCAACCTGGGTGTTCTACCATTTTGTTATCTTATTTGAACTCCTAGTCGTTATTCCTGTCATTAGTTGATCCTTCAATCTCCGACATTAATTAGCCTACATTAAGTAGAGTAATTAGTTCCAGCGGTTGAAAGCAAGTTCCTTATGGATTCAATCCATACTTACCGGTTGCTAGCTATAGCTACGCTGTGTACTTGTGATTTAAAACGTAACAAGTTTTTGGCGTCGTTACTGGGGACTTGTTTCTTTCAATACTAGAACCGATTAACATACTCTAGACTAGCCTCTTATTTTTCTTTTTGTAGTTTAGTTCTTCTTTAGTTTTGCTTGATACTGTTTACGCTGGGCATAGTGTTTGCTATATGCGCAGGAGGAGTCAAGGAAATCAAAACCTTGCCCCCTTCAATCCTAAGATCGAAGCAACCGCATACTAGTAAGGCAAAGAAGTAAGAAGAAGGAAGAAAGCAAAGGTGGTGATGGCCCAGGAAGATAATAGAGTGCTATGGGACTATGTTCTATTGTAAGCATCGGGCATTACCTCATCCATTGTTAGCCCTGCGGTGGAGGCTAACAACTTCGAACTGAGCCTTACGCTCATCACATTCGTTGAGCGGGACCAGTTCGATTGAATCCCTCGGACAACCCCAACACGCATCTTCGTAAATTCCTTGTGAAATGAGACACCATCAAACTCAACGAGGTGTCCACCAATGCGATTCGGCTGCGGCTCTTCCCCGTCTCGCTGAAGGATAGAGCCAGCGAATGGCTGCAGAATGAGGAGCCCAACTCATTCACTACCTGGGAGGTCCTTTCGAATGCATTCCTCAGCAAATACTGCCGGCTTAAAAAAACTGCAAAGCTGAGGACTGACATCACCTCCTTCTATTAGAGAGATGGGAAGTCCTTATGCGAGATATAGGAGAGGTTTAAAAACCTCCAGAGGCAGTGCCCCCACCATGGTGTCCCTGACTTAACTGCTAGTCCAGACATTCTGCAATGGGTTAGAACAGTCAGTCAAGATCTCAGTTGATGCTGTCACAGAAGGAGCTCTGATGGGGAAATCCATTGAGGCAGCAAAGGCTTTGTTGGAAGAGATGGCTTCTAACAATGACCACTGGTCAAGCGAAGGAGCCACCCCAAGGAGGAACGATGACAAGTACGAAGTAGATGCCGTGACACTCCTAGCCAGCAAGGTGGATGCACTGGCACAGAGGCTTGACAGAGTGGGTACTTTCCCTATTCCAGGAGGTCCTTTAGGATCATTAGTTGGGGTCTGTGCGATCTGCGAGACCTGTGGTGTGCAGGGGTGTACCTCCATTGAGTGCTATAATGATCCCTCTACTATTGAGCATGCCAACATTGTGTAAAACTTCAACCCCGCTCTATAAGGCAATCCTAACCCCAATGTCCATAGTTTGGGATGGAAAAGCTATTCCAATCCCTCCTACAAGAACCCTACCCGTTAACCCCAAAATGCTGCGCAGGCACCTGGATACCAATACAGATCTCCTACACCCCATAACCACCACCTCCACAACCTAAAATAAGCTTAGAGAATCTCATAGAACAGTTCATAGCGACTCAAACGAAGACAATAAAGCTCTTAATGCGTCGATTAATCAACTGACTTCCAAGTTTGATGCTATGGGAACCCATCAGAAGGTGATGGACACCTAGATCGCCCATATCGCACAGCAGGTTAGCCATCTATCCTGGCCTTAAGGGCACCTACCAGGTCAACCTGAGACCAACTCCAGAGGTCACATCAATGCTGTCTCTGTAATAGGAGAGGGGTTGGAGGAGAGCCCTGTGATGGTTCTCCAGGAGATAGTTTCAGTAACTCCATTGGGAAGGCTAGTCCTGTAACTCCCATTCGCCCATATTAGCCACCAGTACCCTACCCTCAGAGGTTGGCCTAAGCCAAGCTATTTCAGCTTGAGCCCAAATTTGCAAGATTCCTGGATGTGCTGAGGCGACTCTATGCTGATACCCTATCTTGGAAGGTCTCAAGAAAACACTAGCGTACCTGTAATTTCTAAGAGAGCTTCTTCCAAGAAAAGTGAGCCTGAGGAAGGATCAGTGGCCCCTATTAGAGAGGCTTGCAGCATGATTCTACAGAGCCAGTCCCCACCTAAGCTGTAAGATCTCGGTAGTTTCTCTATCCCTTGCTGCATAGGGGATGTGCAGATTGAGAGAGCCCTTTGTGATTTGGGAGCCAGTGTGAGCTTAATACCTCTCTCTCTCTTTGCGAACCTCTTAAGCTGCTGGACTTGAAACCCACCACCACGCTCATACAGCTGGTAGATTGCTCCATCAATCAACCTATAGGTGTTTTAGAAGATATTCCAGTTCACGTGGGTAAGTTCGTCATCCTCTGTGATTTTCATTATCATGGATATGGATGAGAACTCCCAGGTTCCTCTTATCTTGGGGAGATCGTTTCTGGCTATTCCTAGGGTAGTGATTGACGTACAGGTTAGCACCATATCTTTTTAGATGTGTGGGGAGATGGTGGATTTCTATTTCCTACCACCCATAGAACCTTCAGTGCCTGTCATCCATTCACCTCTTGTGGCCCCTATACATATTGGCCCTCCTGATGCTATTTTTGAGATAGAGGTGTTCGATGGAGATGGGGGACCCCATGTGAGGTCTGTGGGCTCTTCTAACTTTTTTGCATCCACCCCAGCTAGCTTTGAGGGCACTTTTGCTTGTACTCAGAAGGTAGTGGATTCTACTCCACATTTCCACACCTCCTCTAGTCCACCTCCCGTGCCATTATCGTTTACCATTTGGAGGTAAGAGTTAAGTTAAAGACCTTAAATAAGCGCTTCTTGGGAGGAAACCCAAGTATTTCATTACCTTCGGAAAAAAAAAAAAAAAACAGTGTGCCTTTCTTCCCCCCTGTGCGCACACCTATTCTTCTAGGCACTATTGGTTCTACCCTTCCCTTGGCCTTTTATATGCCCTTTTCATTGAGGACAATAAAAATCTTAAGCATACGGGGGTTAGCTTATAGCTTATTAAGTGGAAGTGTGGATTTGGGGCGAGGGTTGAATGACATCACTTGTATTTGCATCATATAGATAGGATGTAATGTAGTTTTACTAGGTTGTTTTTGCATTTTTCCTTTAATAGAACATGTATTTTAGAGCAAATAGGTTAGATTTTTGCATCTCAAAAGGAGAAGTAATCGAGTTGGGCATTCCTAAGTTTTTTAGGTACTATTTCTTACCCTTCTCATCATTATTCTTTATATCTTTTATTGCTTTCCTAGTTATATTTATTGCTTTTGAAAAAAATTTTGAAGAAAAGTTACGAAAACCCCCTCTTATGAAGAGAACATAAGGGGTGATGATTGCTTAATCAAGTTGAGTTGTGTGTTGAAGTGTGGCTTGTTATGGTGTGAATTTTTATGAGATTGCATTTTAACATTACCATCTATAGTTCCTCTGCCCTATGTTGTATGTCATATTACCCTTGAAATTCATGTGGTTTGACTTGATTGACCTTTATATGTGGGACATACCTTGGAGTAAGTTGTTTGATTGTGGTAGATTTACCTGTGACACTTTGAGCCTATTGACTATTCATTGCATATAATCTCATACTTCCCTTCATGTATGATGCATCCATGGTTGCATCTCTAGAACTTGGTCTTGTTCTCTTTGAAATCACATTTAGCATCTGCATATGTTAATATGATTGACGCAATTTTTGTTTCATTTATCCATATGAGCCAAAAAGCCACCCATTGATGTGTACTATCACCTTTGCTAGCCCTTTGCGCCTTTCCCCTTGTCTTTATTGTTGCACCCTATGCACTAAACACTTGGCCTATCCATATTCTCCATATCCTTGTCAAGGTCTAGTGGAGCAACACTTCTATTTGAGTTGGGTTTACTTTGGTGGTTAGTTCACCTTAGGTACTTTATTGGTAGCTTGTTTGGGAGGATTCATGATTTGAGTTTGTATTTCGCATGCCATTCATATATGCTTTTTTCACTCCAAAGAAAAGGGGAAAAAAAAAAAGAAAAGAAAAGAAAGGAAAGAAGTAGAAAAGTTGTGAATAAAGTGATTGGCATGAGGATAATGCAATAAGATTATTTAATTCTTCCCTTGAGGTTCTTGTGGGGTTTGCTGCTCAATTTTCAGTAGTGGTGTGAAGTTGTTGTTTCGGCTTTAGTTGTAGAAGTGTTTTTTGCTCCTTAGCCCTTTGACTAGTAGCTCCACTCTTCCCAAATTTACTCCACTCCTCACCCTTTACCCTTAGCCTCATTACATCCTTTTTACAAGTCCTCATTATTGGCATATTACATTTTGCATCAAGTAGTGGAGAATCGAGAACTCTACCAAGCCTATGATAGTTTTCTTGATTGGATAGAGTATTGAGTGCTCCCTTGTTACATATTCTAAACACATTGAGGGAAGTGTTCTACTTTGTCCTAAAGTAAGGTTCTACCAATTCCACTTACTCACCATTTATTAAGGAAGCTCTTGTCTTACTATATGTTTCGATATTTGGGTTCTTGATGCGCTGCATTTGACAGGGTGAATTATGGGTGGTAATGCATAGGTGTTATTGAAAATGTCTCACACTTTAACTTGGCTGCCTTTAATGCATGGTCTAACTTGGTTTGTTGGTTGTTCATCTCTTCCCTGAGGAAGGCAAGTTCAGTGATCTACTTTATCCTAAAGTTAGTCTTACTTGGAGACAAGCAAGAGATAAGCATGGGGGAGTTGATAAACCTCTATTTCAACCCTATTTTAGCCCCTAATTGATCCTTTTCTCCATTGTTTTCATGCGTGATCTTAAGGAGAAAGGGTTAAATTAGCCACCTTCAGTCTAAATTTTACTCATATGGTGGTGTTTCGCATTTTCAGAAGTTCATGTCAGGAAACTGAGAAAATTCGCTAACATTGGTAGAAAGGAGGGCTAAGAAGATGAGCTGCAAGTCAGGAAAGGGACCGGCTAGACTCAGAGATTTGGCACAGGGACCCCACGCCACCCAGCACGGTCATGTCGTGACAAAACATCACGAAGCACCAGCCAGCAGGGTGGCACGGCCACCCCATGCTGGGTGGCACGACCGTGCCACCGCAGACAAGGCGGCGCAGCCACCCTATGCCGCCCTCAGCCATCGCGACTTAAGTGTCCTTTGATTGCAGTTTTCGGGGATTCCTCCTCTTTCTTTAGAGAGCACTTTTGAGAGGAGATTTCTAGGGTTTTTTTAGGAGAGTTTATTCATGCTTTTGGATTGGATTTATCAAGACTGAAGTTTGTTCTACCTTTCAGTGACAATTAACTCAAGTTTGTTTCTTGATTCTCTTTCTCCTTTTCATTGTTATTTAAGGGTTTTTTTTGAATCCAACTTAGTGAATTGGGATTTATGATTGTCGCTTTTGAGATGATACATGGCTACATCTCCCAACTTAGGTTGGGAATAACGCCGAGTATGTATAGTTGAATCATGAACCAGCCCCAACCCATACTTTCCCTCACGTTTGCATTTATGTCTTCTACTATATCCACCATGTGTTCGATGAAATGCTCTGATAAGTGCTTTATATGTACATCTTTTTAGGGCTATTTTGCCTTGTCCTCGGAAGAATTTCATGCTTAATGATGTTATTTACTCTTCTATTCTTGATTTATGCTTGGGTGTCGTTATTTTATATGTTTTGTAGGATTTTTAGTCTTTTTACCCAACATTTGCCCTTCAATTGCTGTATTTTGACCTCCTCCATGGTCATCCATATTATGCCATGAGCAGAGAAAGAGCGAAAAATTCGGATCTAGCGCAAACCACAGTCAGACCGTGGTGAACCCCACGGACCGTGGTATGCCTATAACTATTGCCTCTTCGTTTTCACTCGGCTGTGTGGCTAAGATCAATCGAAGGTTTCCATAAATAGAGACATTCTGCAGTGAAGGAAGAAAACTCTAAGGCAATCCAAAGCAAGCAAACGAGTAGTGTTAGCCTAGATTAGTTTAGTTTATTTTCTCTTAAATTTTGCTCTTTGTTTAGTTTTGAGTGAGTTTTGAGTGTGAACGTTTTGATCCTGAGGCGGTTCTGAAGCCCTTGGTGAAGGCCATCTTAGTCAAGTCTCTTTCGCTCAAGATTTCGCTGATCTTTTTAGTTAGTTTATCTTTTATAATGTCTGAGTAGTTTTCTTAGTCTAGGAATTTAGTAGTTTTTGGAATAGTTATTGGATCATGTTTTGATATTTAAGGAATTGTGCTTATTTTCATGATTGATTTGATTCCATTCTATCAAGTGTTTGATATGTTGTGAGTTGATTTTTACCCAAAATTTACTTGCACACTTGAAACAACCAAGTGAACATTTGAAATATGACATTTGGCTATTGGACTGCTTGAATAGGCTTAGCATAGCTTCGTCTCAAAAGAGAGATTTATATGTTAGGAGGGTTAGTAAGTAATCAAAAATTTTAAACTTGGATTAAGCCAAATTAGTTTGAAAAAACAACCTTTGCTTAATTTAGGTAAATTTGATTGATTTCGAAAGAATAGATCAAGTTTCTTGACAAGATTGCAATTTCTCAGAATTAACCAATTAGAGAATAGCACATATTTATTTATTTTGATCCAATTCTCTTCTATAACTGCGAAAATTCCTAAACGTTTTTCTCTTATTGATTTAGACAAGTTTATTTATAGTAGTTAATCAAATCCATTTGAAATTGAGTTTTCCTTAGCATATTCTGATAAGACTAGGCTCGATAGATTACTTTAGTCCCTGAAGAACGATATCTTTTATCTATAAACACCCCTGTGCTTGTGGCAGTGTTTGTCAAGTTTTTGGTGCCGTTACCTGGGATTAAATTGCTAACTATTGAGTATTATCTTACGAATATGACTAAGCATTTTTATTATTTTGTTTTGTATTATTTTCTTGTTATTTTTCTTTTTCCTGTTTAATTGCACTGGTAGTGTTGGTGAAAGTGCCTGCAGGAATTTTTCCTAGTTCATGCGAAATCTAGTTTTGTACGAGCCCGATCCAGAGATTGAGAGGACTTTTCACTTAAGGAGGAAAAAGCAAAGGATTGAAGAACAAAGGCGCGAGGTAAGAAGGAATTCAAACATAGCAGTTGAAGAAAGAAGGACCCTTCGAGATTTCGTTACTCTTGGAGTCCAAGGGATCGCCTCAAGCATAGCTCGGCCTGCTGTAGATGCCAACAACTTCGAACTCAAGCTAGCACTTATTTCTAGGGTGCAGCAATCTCAGTTCGGCGAAACTCCTTTGGAAGATCCAAATTTACACCTCTTGATTTTCTTAGAGGTGTGTGATATACTAAAGTTAAACGGAGTCTCTAGTGATGCGATTCGCCTACGCTTATTCCCTTTCTCATTGAGGGATAAAACGAGGGCTTGGTTGCACTCTTTGCCGTTTAGTTGCATAACAACTTTGGACGAGTTGACAAGAGCTTTCCTCGTCAAATTCTTCCTCCAAGCAAGACAATGAGCTTGAGAAATCAAATCACCAACTTTCTGTAAAAAGAGGATGAGACGCTCTATGAAGCCTAGGAGCGTTTTAAAGATTTACTGCATTTGTGCCATCATCATGGTCTTCAGTGCTGGATGATTATCCAGGCCTTTTATAACAGTGTGACCCAAGCTGTGAGGTCCACTATTGATATGGCTGCATGAGAAACTTTAATGAGCAAGACCAAGGATGAAGCCTATAACCTCATTGAGGAGATGGCACTTAATAACTTTCAATGGTCGACTGAACGAGCCCAACCCAAGTGGGTTGGAGGTAAGCTTGAAGTTGATGCTTTTACTTTACTTTCTGCTACAGTAGATGCTATGACTAAAAGGCTAGACCAATTGAATGCTAATGCTATAACCTCTAGTGCCCCTTCCCCTTGTGAGACTTGCAGTTTAATTGAGCATATATATTTGAACTGTCAAGTTGGGAGTCCTTTTTTCCAGGACCTTAATAAAGTTAATTATATTCAAAGTTTCAGTCCGAGACCAACCAATGACCCTTACTCTAATACCTATAATCCAGGTTGGAAGAATCACCCGAATCTCTCTTATAGGTCCAATCTAAACACTGTGAATATGCCCCCTATGAATGCTAGAGTACCCCCTAGTTTTCAAAGACCCCCATTCCCTTCTCAGATGCCCCAAAAGTTAAATTTAGAGCTAATGATGGAAACATGCTTATGGCACAATAGAAACAAGATGAGCACATTAAGCAATTAGCCTCAAAGGTTAATGTGCTTACTACTCATAATAGGATGTTAGAGGCCCAAGTTACCCAAAAAGCTACTTTTTCATCTGCACCCCCAGATAGACTTCCTAGTAAGCCTGAACCCAACCCTCGTGATACCAAATGAAGAGGGTAGAGAGATAACTGTGGTTGGTAGTAAGGAGAGCAACTATGGTGGCAAGACTGCCACATTTATGGAGAATGACTCTATTTAGATCTCCACCATTTTTTCCTCCTAAGCTTCCTAACCCAGGTAGTTTTTCTATCCCATGCGTTGTAGGAAAGGTAGAAATTGAGAGAGGGCTATGTGATTTAGGTGCAAGTGTCAGCATAATGCCTTACTCCTTGTTTCATAAGCGGCACCGAGGACCGTTACTAACAACCCCCTTTTCACTACAGTTGGCTGATGGTTCTACAACACAGCTCATTGGTAGGTTGGAGGATGTGCCAGTCAATATAGGAGACATTTGGGTGTTAGAAGACTTCATTGTAGTCGATACGCCTAAAACTGATGATGCCCAAATTATCCTAGGTAGGCCCATTTTGGCGACAGCTGGTTGGCATATTGATGTGAGAGAGGGTCATATTTCTTTTGATGTGGAGGGGAGGTTTGCTGTGTTTAGTCATAGGAAGGAGGATGCAGTTTCTCCTCATTCTTCTATATTGGATGTATCATCCCTTTTCCTTGAGTATGATTTGGAGGATGTTTTGAATGATGAAGATCCTCCTGATTATGAATGGATTTCATATGAGGACCCTGACCAGGGATATGTTAGGGTGGAGTTTTCTGCTCCTATGCCACCTAACTAGCCGGAAGTTGAGGCCCCTATTTTTAATGATTCTTCGATAAGTGAGTATTCTAGGTTTGCACAGGTTATTCACGCTATGCCCCCTTTGGAAGGCTTCAATGCTGATTTTGATGCAGGGGTTGAGCAAGTTGATGATGGCCCGTTTGATGGGCTAAGAGAATGATTTGTCTTGTACACAGACAGTGCGTTATGGGACCAGGTTATGAAGACAAAGAACATGCAACTAGAATTGTTAAGATGGTACCTTCAACTGAAGAAGTTCGACTTCGTGTTTCTCTACAAGGTTGATCTGGACCAAGCCTAGAACAAGCCTCTTGACCTTAAAAGAGCACTTCTTGGGAGGCAACCTAAGCTTTCTTTCTCTTTCCTTTTTATAGCTTTGATTTTTTATTAATTTTAGTTGTTATAGGGGAAAAAAAAGAAAAAAAAGAGAGAGAGAGAGAAAAAAATATTCATATATCAATAAAATGTTGGCACCATGGTCAGGAAAACCAGAGATATGACCATGGGGAGCCATCCCTGAAAAAAAATAGAAAAACCCAAGCGGTAGCAAACACCACGGACCGTCCGTGGTGAGCCCCATGGTCTGTAATGGGCTTCTACGAGCCGCGGTCTAGGTTTATGATCGCAGTGTGTTTCCCTTTCCCCTCACTTCATCTCCTTCACTCGACACTTTCTCTCTCTTCCTCCCTTCTCTCTCTCTAAAACCTCCATAACCAACACCTTCAATCTCCCTCAAAATCTTCTCCATTTTTCTTCATTTTCACACTAAATTCTTTCCTTTCACTTAATTTCCCCATTTTATCCACAAAATCTCATCTCTTTTCTTCTTCTTCTTCCAAATTCATCTCACCCTCATTCATCCACCATACCCATCCTTTTCTCTCTCTAATTCTTCATATTTTTACTTATTTTCTTCAATTTTCTAGATTTTTGTTCTTAGTTTTGGTTTTAGTTTTGTTTTTGGTTAGGTTTTGTAACTATGGCCCCAACTAAAAGGCAAAGGAGCACCAAGAAGGTTGGTTCATCAAGTCAAGCACCACCCCGGCCTCCAAGGACTTCCAGAACGTTAACCAATACGCATGCTAGAGGTAACATTCTTCACCCTCTTGGTTTGACTCATCCTGATCATGTTGGTAGGAATAATTGTTTGAATGAACGTGTAGTAGTAGCAACTAGATACTATGATGAGGATTTGTTAGCCCGATTGGGAATGTTGGATGATATTCATTGGTTGTTTACTAGAAGTACTGTGAGCTATTTTTTAGAACTCAAAGAGCATACATATAGGGACCTGACCTTAGAATTATTAAGTACACTCCATGTTGAGGTTACTACAGGACCTCAATGTCAAGCTGGATATATATCGTTTCATTTACAGGGTCAGTTATATGTACTAAACCTAGGTACCTTTAATAGTATTTTTGGTTTTCCCCCTAGCATGGATATACAAAGTGGCCAAGTCCCCCGTGAATTCAACCCGAATGCATTTTGTGGTGAACTTTCGGAGAGTGTTAGGTACAATACTAGTTCATCGAAATGTACATATATTAGGAACCCCTGTATTAGAATAGCTCAGCATATCGTTACATGTTCTCTGTTTACTCGGGATGATAGTCCGAATGTCCCGAGACTTTTTGAGTTGTACTTTCTGTCCTGTATGCTTGATGGTGTCCAACTTGATCTAGGTTCATTCTTAGCTAGGCAATTGCATAGTGCTGCTGTGGATAGTTATTGGTAGAATAATAACTACTATTGCTAGATTCTTAGGTGTCGAGCCCAATCCTAAGAATAGAGTTTCTGGGCTTGAGCAGCTTGATCAAGTTGCTTTAGAGATTATGAACTTTTGTAAAGTTGAGACTGGCCGTTTGTGTTCGATTTACCTTAGGGATCGGCTTTTACCGCTTCCCAATATTGATCGCACCACCCTTCTTCACCGAGGTAACCTTTACTCGGTACCCGGTGATGAGGAGGTTGTTCGACCCATACCCCACCAACCCGCCCATCACACTAGTCAAGCACGACCCAGTTCTTCCTCTCAACTGCCTCAACCTGACTATTCTGATATCCAAGACACCCTTAGGTCCATTCAAGAGGAGCAAGTTTCCCTCTGAGCCTTTATAACTTCAGAGAGCGCCGCTCTTCGGGACTTTATCCAAGAGCGCCATGATGAGCTTCATGAGTTACTTACTTCTCAGACCCAATATTTCCAAGACTATAGGGCATGTCTAGAGACCTGGCAAGATTAGCATGTCTTCTATGGACAACCACCCCATCCTCCTCTGCCTCCTCCTCTTTGATTTTGATTTCTGCTACTCCCTTTCCCTTTTTATTATGATGTGCCCACATTGAAGGCAATGCGTGATTTAAGCGTGGGGGAGTTAGTTATCATATTTGGTGTCTGATGCCTGTTTTTGTTTGGTGTGTTTGTTTTTGCTTTGTATATATTGTTAGTGGTAGTTTTTGTAGTTTTTGTTTTAGTTTTTGTTTTAGTACTGCATTTAGTTTTCTTCTAGCTTGCATTTTACTTTCTTTCTTTTGTTAGTTTCTTTTACATTTTAGTTTGCATTGTTTGTAGGAGCACCAAAAAAAAAGAAAAAATATCCTCCGCTAATGATCTTTATAGATTTGATAAGTTTTCTTTGGTTAGTTGGATACTTTGATTCGCCCAGATTGTGCATAAAAGTTTGCGAATGAATTTTTGAGCTGAATTCCATGTTTTGACTACATGTTGAATGTGAATCGATTTTTCCCATGAATCGTTACATGAAATTTTGGCATGTGTTTGTTAGTGAGCTGGTTTTGACTATGGTAGATGTCCCATGAAACTTTGAGCCTTTAGAGACTGTTTATCATTATTAGTATCATATTTTCCTTCATGCGTGACTCTTCCTTGGCGTCATTTCTCCAGAACTTGCCTTGATTCTCATTCAAGATCACATTTCGCATATGCATTTATGCAATATGATTGAGGCATTTTTTCTTTCTTTGATTTATTTGAAATCCACGGCCAAATAGCCACCCTTCTTGTGAATTGTATCCCTTGTTAGCCCCTTTGAGCCTATAACCATTTTTCTTAATTTGAACCTCCTACTTTTAACCCATGGCCAAATACTTGTCTTACCCATAGGCCAAGACTTGAGGAGCATTACATTCTTTTGCATTAAGTTTGATAGGGCGTTAGCAAGGTAGATTGTTATTCTCTTTAGTGAATTTTGGCTGTTTAGGGCAGGATGCAAACATTTGATTAATCCCTTATTTTATTGTGTAAAGTTTAGAGAAGAGTTCGATTTTAAAGTTCGTTATGGAATTTCCTTGGCTATTCCTCTTTTTAAAAAAAGGAGAAAAAAATAGAAAATAAATAAATAAACAAGAAAAAAAAGAAAATTTTGAAGAAAGTGATTAGCC
>JAKOGI010002376.1:47500-90000 GCA_029747015.1 Carnegiea gigantea
TACAAGTCAGACCATGGGGTGGAGAGTGTGTATCGACTACAAAAAGCTGAATCCTGTCGCTAGAAAAGACTATTTTTCCCTCCCCTTCATTGATCAAATTTTTAAAAAATTAGCTAGATAAAATTTTTACTGCTTCTTAGATGGATACTCTGCTTACAATCAAATACCTGTCTATCATGAGAACTAAGAGAAAACTTTTACATATCCTTCGAGTACCTTCACCTACAGGACGATGCCCTTTGGGTTGGGAAATGTAACTTTCACATTCCAAAGCTACATGATGTCCATATGTTTTTTTTGCTATATTGATAATTTCATGGAGGTGCTTATAGATGATTTCTCTATTTTTGGTTTTTCATTTGATGAGTGCCTTGCTAATTTATCCACCGCGCTGAAAAGATGTGAAGAAATGAATCTTGCCTCGAGTTTGGAAAAGAGTCATTTTATAGTCTAAGAGCGATTATGTAGTGTCATGCAATGTCTAAGAAGTGAACTGAGGTTGATAAAGCCAATGTTGACATGATCTCTAATTTGCCTATTCCCACCTCTGTGAAGTAGATCCTCGATAACGTTAGATTTTATACGAGATTTATTAAGGATTTTAGTAAAGTGACTCAGCCACTTACTAATTCACCTCCTCTCTAAATAGACTCCTTTTGTGTTTAATGAGTCTTGTGTGGAGGCTTTTAAAAAGCTTCGATCCTTATTAGTGTTAGCCCATGTTATGCAGCCCCCTAATTTCTCTTCCTTTTGAGATTATGTGTGATGCATCTGACTTTACTGTTGTGGTTGTTTTATGTCAAAGGTTGAATAGAATTTCTCATGTCATTTACTATGCTAGTGGAACTCTAATTAATGCTTAAAAGAATTGTTCTACTATAGAAAAGGAGTTGCTAGCTATAGTTTTTTGCACTTGATAAATTTCGTTCATGCCTTCTGTGTTCAAAAGAGATTGTATGTATGGACCATGCTACATTCAGACATCTCTTGGCTAAAAATGACACCAAATCTAAACTCAATAGGTGGATTTTGTTTGTTCAGGAAGTCGATCTTAAGATTTAGAGATAAGAAGGGTCCTAAAAATTTGATTGCAGACCATTTGTCTAGGATCTTTACTGAATATACCGATGACATAGTTAGATTTTCTGACCATTTTCTTGATAAGCAACTGTTTGTTGCATCACGTACCTCTTCTCCCTTGGTTTGCATATATTGTGAACTACCTTGCTACTAGAAAGATTTCTCCCACTAGTCCAAACATGAGAAAGATAGGTTCTTCTCACAAGTAAGACATTATTATCAGGAAGATCCTTACCTTTGCATGTATTGTTCAGACCAAGTGGTTTGTAGATGTGCCCCCAAGAGTGAAATTCATAACATCCTGACATTTTGTCACTCTTATACTTATGAGGGTCACTTTGAAGGTTGTACGACAACTGCTAAAGTCCTACAAAGTGGGTTCTTGTAGCCCACTCTATTTAGATATGCTCACAGTTTCTGTCTTACTTGTGCGCATTATCAGCATATGAGTGCTCTGTCCCATTACGATACGATGCCCCTTTCCCCCTAGTCTGATTATTGAGATATTTGATGTGTGGAGCATTGATTTCAAAGGTCCCTTGCCCCTATCTTTTGGCTTTGTTTACATACTTATTACAGTTGATTACATGTCAAAGTGGGTGGAGGCTCTACCTACTAGGACCAATAACCACACTAGGCTGTGGTTAAGTTTGTGAAGTATATTTTTTGTTGATATAGGAGCCCCAAAGCTCTTATCAGTGATAGGGGTTGTCCTTTTTATCACCGATCTTTTGAGACTTTGCTTAGAAAATATTTTGTGACTCATAGAATAGCTAGTCCATATCACCCTCAGACTAACAGTAAAGTTGAGGTGTCTAATTGTGAGATCAAGTCTATACTTGAGAAAATGGCTTGACCTGATAGAAAGGACTGGTCTTTCAGACTAAATGATGCTCTGTGGGCCTATCGCACTGCTTATAATGCTTTTATAGGGATGTCTCCTTTTTGACTCCTTTTCGATAATCCCTATCACTTGCTCATCAAGTTAGAGCACCACACTTTTTGGGCTATTAAAGCTTTTAATTTTTATATGAAATAAGCGAGTTCTAACTGTGGACTTCAACTAAATGAATTGGATAAACTAAGTAATGAAGCCTATGAAAATGCTAAGATTTATAAAGCTAAGACCAAGGCTTTTCATGATAAAATAATTTCTAGAAAATCTTTTGAACCTGATCAGAAGGTTTGGCTTTTTAATTCTAAGGTCAAGCTATTTCCTAGCAAGTTGAGATCTAGATGGGATGGTCATTTTATTGTCCAACAAATATTTCCTTTTGCGGCCATCAAAATTCTAGACCTCTAAGATGGTCGTGTTCTTACTATCAATAGTCAACATTTAAAACCTATTGTAACTAATGAGATTAAGCCCGGTTTAATTGAATCCATCAATCTAAGTAAACCCAGTCTACTATGATTAGTGGATGGGACTTGTCTGGTTGAAGACAGTAAACTTAGTGCTTATTGGGAGTCTTCTTACATGAGTCTGAGTCCTTTTATTTTATTTTATTTTATTTACATTTTGTTTAAGGTCCATCTATGTCCTGGATGCAGTACTTCACTTGGTGTTGGCTTTTATGGTCGATAATGGTTTCACTGGTGGAATTGGAGATGGCTCCTTAGGCGTGATTCCATGTGCATTCCTCATGCTAGCAGTTTTTATTGATCTTTTCATTATCTTTTTCTTTCTCATTGTTTTCTATGTTGAGGACAATGGAAGGTTTAGGTGCAATGAGGAGGCATTTTTTTAAGAAAAATTGAATATTGAAAATTTTGGCCATGCTTTTGTTAACCTATGCCTTACTTTGAGCTTAAACTGAACCCCATTGTCAATTTCATAACAAGAATACATAAGTGTTGAGTTTCCCATTTGCCTTTCTAAATTATTGAACATGTATGAGTTAAATTGAATTCAATTAAGTTCTGATTCTAGTACCAATTTTCATGTTCTATCCTTATTCATATCTTTAATTGCCTTAATATGTACCAACTATTTCTCTCAGCATCATTTTTATCCATATCTTTATACACCTAGAAGAAGAAAAGCATGGAATCAAGAGAGGCTTGAAAAAAATAACAATAAATTTGTTTGGCATTGGGGAGTTAATTTTAAAGGTACACTTCTAATTTTTGTTATGTCGGGTGAAGTCTTATGCTTACGGTTTGTTATATATTTGACATTGAGTACGTAATTTGCTTTAATCTTGGCATATTAACTTGGTTAATTTCAGAAATGTTTGATAATAGGTTTGTGGGTTGGTAGTAAGTCGATCTATATGATTTAGAGTGTCCACTCTAATCTTGTTCTACTTGGTAGGCTAAATGAATATAGTATTCTTTGCTCGACGACTAACAAAATTTTGATGCGGGGGAGTTGATAGCTCAAATTTTTATGTGTGATTTTACTCCCATTAAAATATTCTTAAGGTCTTTTGAGATGCACTTTAAACTAAAAACAATGCAGATTTTATACGATTCTTAGGTAAAGCAGTAGGCGTAAATTTTGGTGCTAGTTCAAGCTATTTATTTTGGTTCTACTAAGGATCATTTTGATGTGCATTGGAGTGGGGCAGCCCTAATGGAGCTCATGGGCCTTTTCTGAATCCCAGCACCAAATTGCGACCCAGTACAGCTCCTAGAAAGCCGCAACTCTCTTTCTCACCTTCTCACCTACCCGAATCTGGTCTTTCTATTGGCCTAGTGTGCACTTAGCAGTAACCTTCTCTGTCTTCCTCCTTTGCCTAGCCCGAAGTGGGCCTAATCTTGCTTTCACTCTATGGTCAGAGCAGCGCCTGGCCCTCTCTCTCCCCCTTGACTTTGGATTGTTCTACTCCTAGTATTTTTCACGGCCCATTGACTGCTTTCTAAGTTGAGCCGCCTAGTGTGTAAGCCAATCATCTCCCTCTCCCTCTCAGCCGCTTGGGCCTATTTTGGGGCCTAGTAGTCACGCTCTTATACACTAGCAGTAGCCCACCATCGTGTGATGCCCACATAAAAACAACCTTACCAAGTCTCATGTTCAGCCTCGAAACAAAAACCAAGTATCTCATTCTTCGTCCTTATTTTTTAAGTGGGCTAGCGTGATTTTAGTTGTGATTCTACTTGCCTAACTTGGTCAAAATTCAAGAAAGAAATGAATGATGTTGACTTGATATTTTGGGGATAAAATTAGCTAATCCCATGAAAGTGGAGAAGGACATGGGTTGAAATCACTATAAATAGAGAGGCAAGGGCAGTATCAAGGGGGCATCAAATTATTCAACCTATTCTTTGATTTTCATTCTTCCATCATTCTCATTTCTTATTGGTAGAGAAAATTTGTACTAGAGGAAATCGTTTTGGTTGAAAGAATTAGAAGAAAATAAACTATTTTGTCTATTTTTCTCTTCTCTTTCATCTCATTGGTGAGTCTAATTAGAGAGCTTGATCTTTAAGTGTGCGAATTTTGTGTAACATAAACATTACTGTTTGGTTATAGGGATTGAAATATACCATCAGTTGAAATATGAATAGTCTAATTCAAAAATATTTTCTCTACCTATGATCGACTAGGTTGTTTATCTAAGATTAGATGGGCCCTTAACTTACTTTATTGATTTTTCTAATTTCGATTGAGGTTAATATTGTTGTCTCTTTTTATTGTATATTTTGAAGTTTATTTAATTGCCTTTTAATTTATTTTGCTAATTATCTCGATTGTTTATATATGTTGTTTTATAATTAATTAATTTGCCACCTCATTTATTTATGTTGAACATTGTTAGCTAATATAATAATTATGCAATTGCACTTAAAATTTTGGCTACTAATTCATTAAACAATACTAGAAATTGGATGAGTTACATCTATCTCGAATAATTCCTGCTAATCGCTAGCTGAGTTTATTTATAATGGCTATAATTCACACTTCTAATATATTGGCCCCAAGCTTGTAGCTTTAGAATTTGTAAAGAGACTAATTAAACCCCAATTGAATTTTAAAGTGACACTAAAGTTCTTACTGAGATCGAGCTCCTAGTGTTTCTCTAAATTGATCTCGCTTTGTTATCGAATTAATATTAATTTTGTTGAGAACTTTAATGTCGAATTACTAAATTCAATTGGGGTTTAATTATTCTCTTCACAAATTCTTAAGCTATAAGCTTGGGGGCCAATAGATTAAAAAAGAGAATTATAGCCATTAATATAAACTCAACTAGCGATTAGCAGTTATTCGAGATAGACATAACTCATCCAATTTCTAGTATTATTTAATGAATTACCAACCAAAATTTTAAGTGCAATTGCATAATTATTATATTAGCCAACAAGGTCCAATGTAAATAAATGAGGTAGTAAATTAATCAATTATAAAACAACATATATAAACAATTAAGATAATTCACATAATACATTAAAAAACGATTTAATAAACTTCAAAATATGCAATAAGAAGAGACAATAATATTAACCCTAATCAAAATTAGTAAAATCAATAAAGAAAGTCAAGGACCCATCTGATCATAGACAAACAACCTAGTGGATCATAGATAGAGAAAATATTGTTGATATTAGACTAGTCATATTCCAATTGATGGTATATTTCAATCCCTAAAGCCAAACAGTGATGTTTTTGCCACGCAAAATTCACACAATCAAAAATCAAGTTTTCATATTAGACTCACCAATGAGATGAAAAAAAAGAGAAAAATAGTCAAAATAACTTTTTTCTTATGATTCTTTCAATCAAATTTCACCTGGTATAAATTCTCTCTACTAATGAGAAATGGGAATGATTGAAGAATGAAAAACAAAGAACGAATTGAATAACTTGATGTCTCCTTGATGCTGCCCTTGCCTCTCTATTTATAATGATCTCAACCCACCTCCTTCTCCATTTTTCATGGAAGTTGGCTAATTTTATCCCCAAAATGTCAGACATCATGCATTTTGTTCTTGAATCCTAAACAGGTTAGGCAAGTTGAATCACAACTGAAATCACCCTGGCCTACTTAAAAAATGAGGACAGAGAATGAGATACGTGGTTTTTGTTTCGTAGCTGAACATGAGACTTGGTAAAGTTGTTTTTACATGGGCATCACACAGTGGTGGGCTGCTGCTGGTGTATGGAAGCATGCCTACTGATCGATGGAACAGGCCCATGCAACTAAGAGAAAGAGGGAGATGACTGGCTTACGCGTTGCGTGGGCCAGCTTAGAAAGCAGTTGATGGGTCATGGCAAATATTTAGAGCACAACAGTCCTAGGCAGGGGGGAGAGAGAGAGAAAGAGTGAGATAGAGTGAGAGGGGGGTCAGGTGCTACTCTAGGCCATGGGTGAAAGTAAGAGCAGGCCCACTTTGAGTTGGACAGAGGAGGAAGAGAGAAAATGTTATTGCTAAGTGTGCGCTAGGCCGGGAGAAAGACCGGGCCTAGACAGGTGAGAGGGTGAGAGAGAGAAAGTTGTGAGCTTCTAGCAGTTGTGAGCTTCTAGCAGTTGTGCCGGCTGGGTCTTATGCTGGAGTTAGAAAAGGCCCATGAGCTCCACTAGTGCTGCCCTACTCCCATCCACATCAAAATGATCTTCAATGCAACCGAATTGGATTGCTTAATCCCAGACCAAAATTTATCCTACTTCTACACATAAGAATTTTATAAAATATGCATTATTTTTAATTTAAAATGCATCTCAAAGACTTTAAGAATATGTAAATGGAAGTAAAAATACACGTAAAATTTGAGCTATCAATTGCCAATCAGAGCCTGTAATGTTGTTGAAGTTGGGAATGAATGTAGTGATGATGAGTTTGAATTGGTTCCACATGACCTAACGACAGATTGGAATTTATAGGTGGAACGCCTTTTCTTTCAGAAATGAAAAACATCATTCTATAACAACAAGATAGTGGTGGCCGATTTGAGAAAAGTCTCATTATATATATGGTGGTGATGTTCTTCCATGGTCATCAACAAGACCATTCTTCTATCATGATCTTGAAGAACCAAAGCAATCTCAAGGAAATTTCCCTGTGCGATTGGTCCTGGTACATTTTGGGTTGCTTAATTAATACTACAAGAAAGAAGATAGATGACCAGGCCCAACTATTTGAAGGTCTGATAATATTTTCGGAGGTAAGTTAACTATGTTATGTCTTAAAACTATCGTTATTATGAATTTAGTGCAAGTGTAAGGTTTCTTAAATCATGAATAAGGTGTGTTACTAATCTATGCATGTCACTGTAGCTAAATTGGGCTAATTTTGAGTTCAGTTAATTATATATTAGAGTTGTGTTTAGATTTACTCTGGTATTGTTTGGTCAATTTTGGGTATCGTTGCTTGGTATGATTAGCTTGTTTTACCCTTAAAAAAAAGAAAAATTTTGTTGAAAATGTAGGTTATAGTTTATGTGGGAACCAATTTAGGTTTGGATTCAAGTCATGATCAACTGCAAGAGGCATAAGAAATTAATTTAGGCCTACTAGACATTACTCCTATATAGTTTGTTTTTTGTACAAAATTCAATATTTTAACTATTATTCAATTTCATGGTTTTATCAGATGCTATACTTGGATAAAGTAGTGTACAATAGTAAAAGAATTATTCAAAGGCATTTCCTTATAGTTATTGGATCGACTAAACAAAAGACTAAAGAAGGATCGATGAGGAGTACATTACTGCTGGATTTGGCGGGAGCTGTGTTGAACCACCATTTACAGTTCCCACTCTAAGTGTGCATTAGCAGAGACATATCCTAGCATTAGAACAACAATTCCATTCTAGCAAGCAACACGAGCATTGAAACAATTTCGTCTGAATTTGAGGTTCAAAGACTATTTATAATTAGTACTTTAAAAATTTTTGCGCTTTGTTTTAACCTTTTAAATTACAATTTATGTGTGCAATGAGATTTTGATGGTATGGTAACAAAATCAAAAAATTGCATATATTCTTCCACCAAATTTCTTATTAGTTATATGGGGTATATGATCAAAAAAAATCGAAAATTTCACAAATTCCATCAGTTGGCTGCCAATATGTATTTTTAGATTTTGTGAAACAAACTCAAAGCATTCTTCCTTATATGACTCTGATGATAAGCATAAGCTAGAGGACAATGATTATATTCCAAGAGAAGATGAAATTCCTTCACACAGCCTAGATGAAGAGTATTATAGCAAAATCATAGAAGTGATGACAAAATTAGAGAAACAAACACAAAAGAAAACTAGGGCAAAAGTTAGAGAGATGAAAACAAAAGATGTTTACATTTTGGATAGCAAAACTAAGGGTCCTAAGGGCAGAAACTACCGTGTCCAATTTTGAGCCGCCAGATGGAATTGGTGGAGGTGGTAGCTGGGCATACCTCTGGTCCTGAAAACCAAGAGGTATAGGTATACTAGCTAGACTGGGCTCGTGGGTTCTCTATATCTTGAGACCTCCAAGAAAAGATAGGATGATTCTTAGCTACCAATTATGATTATAAGTGTTCAAGTAAGGATTATTAGTTGGAGGAAAATTCTTTGGCATCATTCACTCGTTTAGTCACAGCATCAAATGGACTAACAGAAAGACACTCAAAAGAAGCATGCATGTGACTAGTACAAATTGAACACAAATCTTGCATAGAAGTGGAATTAGCCATTTTGTTCATACACAGCAATTGATCAAATTTCGTAGACAAAGCATCGACTTTACTAGAAAGATCAATAGAATGTGAAACCTCATAAATCCCCTCCCCCTTCACTTCCCAATTGTGTAGGTAGGTCAGAATGTGAGGAAGTTGCATTCAAATGTGAATTCTCACTCAAATATTCAAACAATTCCCAAACTTCTTCAGAGGTCTCATGCCAAAAATTACCACCACATGATGTATCTACCAACTATCTATTGTGCTTATCTAAACCAAAGTAGAAACCTTGAATGAGTTGTCACTGAGGGAGCTCATGGTGAGGGAAACTCTCCAACAATTCTTTAAATTTTTTCCAACTTTCATGCAATTGTTCATTTTTATTTTATGAAAAAGTGGTAATAGCACGTTTTAAAGTAGTTAGTTTAGCAATAGAGAAAAAAATTTCCAAGAATCCCTTTTGCATTTGATCCCAAGTGGCAATATTTGTCTTTGTGTCCAACCAAGCCTTAACTTTATCTTTCAAAGAGAAAGGGAAAAGTTGCAATCGAAAAGCATCGTTAGAAACATTATTTAAGAAGACAGTGGAACATATCTCCAATGCATCGACATGTTTCAGGCTCTAGCCCATAAATGGATGGGAGCGTTTGGGCCAGGAATGGCTCCGTAATAGCGGGCATACAGGTACTCGTAGGTGAATCGTAAGCGGTGGAAGTGAAATATTCCTTAAGTTACTTCGGTGGGGTTTGTTCTTCAACCATCTTTTTCTTAAAATCATGTTTCTTTACTCTTATGTTACTAAGGGTATATTCAATTTTAGGATTATATTCTTCAATGTCCAAAAACACCTATAAAACCACAAGCAATCAAGAGAATAATATGTAACACCACCACAAAAAGCAGCAAATAAAATAAATAGTACAAAAATACTAATAATAAAAGAACGAAAGAAAAAAGAAATAAAATGGACAAAAATGAAAATAAAATAAAATGAAAGAGAATAATAAATAAAATAAAATCAGAGAGAATAATAAATGAAATAAAAAGCAGAGGGATTAAATTGTACTAAAGGGAAATAAATGAAATGAAATGAAATGAAATAAAATTCCATAAATAATATTATTAGATTAGGAAGGAACGGGGAGAAAAGAGATAACTAAAAAAATTGTTAGATTAGGAGGGAATGCAAAAGAAGGAAAAAAAAAGAATAATAACAATGAAAATAAAATGATGGGGGTTAAGAAGGAGAGAAAGAAAAAAATAAAAATAATAAATAATGAAGGAAAGAAAATAAATACATAACTAGAAAAGAAAATTAAAAACCGCTAATCACTCCTCAGCAACGGCACTAAAAACTTGGGGTAGATTTTGTTAGTTCAAAACCCGGCTGACTTGTAAGTGTACAAGATTATTATAGCAAAGCAAGTATTTCGAAGTCGTCTCCCACGGAGAACGATAGTAATTGTGAATTTACTTTTCTCAATTAATTATCAGAATATGTTTAGATCAGGATAGTGACAATAATAATAACAAAAATAAAAGAATGAAACTACAAGAGAAATAAACGTTAATCAACAAGGGAGATCAATTTAGAGAAACACTAAGACCTCAATTTCACCAAGAACTATAATGTCGAATTACTAAATTCAATTGGGGTTTAATAATTCTCTGCGTAAATTCTCAAGCTACAAGTTTGGGGACATTAGATTAGAAAAGTTAATTATAGCCATTAATAAATAAACACAACTAGCGATTAGCATGAATTGTTCTAGATACACATAACTCATCCAATTTCTAGTATTGTTTAATGAATTACCAACCAAAATTTTAAGCGTAATTGCATAACTATTATATTAGCTAACAAGGTCCAACCTAAATAAATAAGGTAGCAAATTAATCAAGTCTAAAACAACATATATAAACAATTGAGATAACTCACATAATAAATTAAAAGGCGATTAAATAAACTTCAAATTACGCAATAAGAAGAGACAATAATGTTAACCCCAATAGAAATTAGTAAGATCAATAAGGTCAAGATTCCATCTAATCCTACATAAACAACCTAGTCAATTACAGGTAGAGAAAATACCATTGAAATTATACTAGTCATATTTCAATTGACGCTATATTTCAATCTCTATAACCAAACAGTGACGTTTTTGTTACACAAAATTTTCACAATCAAAGATCAAGCTCTCTAATTAGACTCACTAATGAGGTGAAAGAGAGGATAAAAATAGCCAAAATAGCTTATTCTCTTCTAATTCTTTCAACTGAAATGATTTCAGCTAGTACAAATTCTCTCTTCTAATGAGAAATGGGAATGATGGAAGAATGAAAAACAAAAAATGGATTGAACAATTTGATGCCTCCTTGATGCTACCCTTGCCTGTCTATTTATAGTGATTTCAACCCAGCTACTTCCACACCTTTAATGGGGATTAGCTAATTTTATCCACAAAATATCAGCTCAACATCATGCATTTTTTTCTTGAATTTTGACCAATTCATGCAAGTTGAATCACAACTAAAATCACACTGGCCCACTTAAAAAATGAGGACAGAGAATGAGATACTTCGTTGTTGTTTCGTGGCTGAACACGAGACTTGGTACATCTCTTTTATATGGGCATCACACGATGGTGGGCTGCTGCTGGTGTATGAGAGCGTGACTATTGGCCCACAGAACAAGCCCAAGCAGCTGAGAGGGAGAGGGAGATTACTGGCTTATGTGATGGGCGGGTTGGCTTAGATAGCAGTCGATGGGCCGCAGCAAATACTAGGAGCAGAATAGGCTGAAGTGGGGGAGAGGGAAAGAGGGCTAGGCACTGCTCTGGGCCACAGAAGAAAAGCAAGATCAGGCCTCCTTCGAGCTAGGCAGAGGAGGAATAGAGAGAAGGTTACTGCCGAGTGAGCACTCGGCCTAGAGAAAGACCAAACCCAAGCAGGTAAGAGGGTAAGAGAGAGAGCTATGCTAAGCCATGGTCTAGTGCTGGTTGTTAGAAAAGGGCTATGAGCTCCACTAGTGCTGCTCCACTCCAATCCACCTCAAAATGATCTTTAGTATAACTAAATTAAATTGGTCAATCCCACATCAAAATTTGTGCATGCTTCTTCACCTAAGGATCGTATGAAACATGCATTGTTTTTAGTTTAAAATGCATGTAGAAGACTTTAAGAATATATAAATGGGAGTAAAATTATACATAAACATTCGAGCTATCAGTACTGGAAATGTCAAATGTATATCCATTGCAGTTATGTAAATCTCTTTCTTTTCAGGCAAGCATAAGCGAATTGCGTATGGATCAAATCTATCCAGTAGCCATGCAACAAATTTTGCACTTCCTTCTGAGCATCACTTAATCTTTCATGTATATATGAGAAGACAACATGAGTCATTATTGTAGCAAAATGCTTTTCATAATTTTTCTTATTTTGCACTTTTTTTTTCCCTAGGCTTTCTATTTTTTTCTTTAGCTTGGTTACTTTATAGCCTTGTGTGTTGTTACTAGTTTTCCCTCTGTTTCTTCTTCCTTTTTTGCTTTCTGTTTCCTTCTCTTTCTCAGATTTGCCTTCCCCAGCTGCTTCTCTTCATCACTTAAAATGGGAAGTCTTAGAGACATTCTAACAGTTACGTGAGTTATACTATTTTTAGCAATTTTGGTCATGTTTTCCTGATATTGTTTGTGTTGGCTCTTTTTTTCGTGATTTGATTGTTGGTCGTGATAGATTTTTGGTTTTGTTGCTTCTTCTCTATCCTCATTCTGAGTTTCAATGGCTTTATGCACTTCAGGGATCGCAATGGTTTTCTAACCTCTAGAAGATCTTCTTGATGTTAGGGCTACGTCAGAAGGTTTTGGATAAGAGTTTTGCATTGTAGATACACCTTCTTTGGTTTGTGTCTCTTTTCATGACTTGAATGTTGCTCAAGACAAATTTGTGGTTCTATTTACTTCCTCTTTATCCTCATTATGTTTCTAAATAGTTTTATGCTCTGAAGAGTGTGCATTCGATTTGTATCCTTTTGGTGATCTTTTTATTGTTAAATGTGTCCCAAAAACTTTTGGAAGGTAGTTTTGCAACTTAGAGCTTGAAGGTGGGTTATTCCTCCTTTTGTAGGCTATTTGGTTAAGTCTTTTTTACATTAGTTATGCTGCAATAAATTCATATTCCTTGCTCTTGGAACTACACATTGTTTATGTTAGATAAGTATACATGAATTTCTTTGAATATGCGAAGTATACGCATGAGGTAGTAACCTCAGATTTTGATTATGGCAAGTTTTAAATGAAAAAGGTTATTTGATGTACACGGCACTTCCTTGAAGATCAAGTGCAGCAACTTCGATTATCTTGTTAGAATCTATTTCATTTGCTTCAGACTTTGACCTATCAACATCAATGTCACATTGATAATGAAAATGCACAAAGTGTATGTATAAAGAGTATCAATATAAGACAGTAACCCTTTTGCAATTATCAACAAATGCATAACTGTTGTACACTAAACTATACTTATTAATACAATAAAGAACTCCAAATATATTTAAAGAACACAAATTAATTAAAAAATATAAACCTTCTAGTAAACAACACCAAAATGCTGGGTAGTGTGCATATGATCTAAGTAACTATCAAGTATATCCTGATGTATGCAACCTTAAGTGGCGTGCATATGATGTCACCTCATGTTTTTTTCATATTGAATTATGGAGTTTCACAGTTAGTAGTACTGCCTTATATTATGACCAATAGAAGTCAATTAGTATCATCAGCACATTGATAATGAATAGATATCTTAGACATCAAAAATTTTGGAAATAAACACTAAAGGTACTATTAAACAACACTAACTTAAATGAAAAAAAAAAAAAACCCTAAACTGAAACATTGTATCTGACCAAGAAGAAACCTTGATTAATTAAAACAGCAACCTCCTATTAAACAACAGCAAACCTTGTAAAAACAACACCAAATTACTTAAATTTTAACACTAAACCTTTAAACATGAAACAGGTGCTAGCTTTGTTAAAAGCAATTGTTATTAACATCCAATAAGATCTATAGCTTCACATTTCACAATCTTTGAAACGATTGAGCAACAGTGTTAAAATGATGATCAGACACATTGATTGATATTAAAACTTGAGAAGATGAATATAACCTCTTCATTATGACTGCTGGCAACTTGCCTTGATAATAAAGGGTGCTAGTTATTTCAGTTACTTTTTTGGCGGGGTACTTTAGAGCCTTGGCTTCTTTTTGTGCTCCTCAAGTTCTGGTACAACAGTGTATGCCCTATTTATTTTTTGTCTCGTTTTTGCTATAGGTCTTTTAGAAAGCTAATTTTCATGTGTCCCATTAGTAGTGTTGAGTTACTATAATTGCATTATTATTCTCCATCATTCAATTGAGCTTTAACCACATACAAAAGTACCTCTCAGGTGATATAGTTGATAGAAACTAGCCAACATCAAGCTTCTAGTCTCAGCAGTTAAGCAGAAACAATATATTTGCTAACTCCAGATAAAAGCAGTCTACATTGCTTTGTTTTTGAGAACAAAGTGGGATAGATGTGATTTGGTGTGGCCAATATTAGCTTTACCCAGACATAATTTTACATTGTGGGTTATGTTGCATATATGAGACTCTTTACCAGAGATAGACGCCAGCTACAATGATGAAATTTGTTATGAGCAATATGCATATCTTGATCACATATGTCTTCCTCAATACAAACTTAATTTTATAGGCTAGCTATGCCATTAGATTCCGTTCATTCTACAAATGAAATCAATGTAATAGGAAAACCTAGTAAAGAAGTCATAAGTGAACAACCATATAAGTCCAAACAACAATAGTCAAATAATAACATTAAACCCATTGTAAACATCACCAAATCTCTTCAACTTTTACAGTAAAGCATCATATTATGCCAAATTTTACTAAAAGCAATACCATTCAAGTGTATAACACTAAAACTGTTTCTAAAGAACACTAAACTTCTTTAAATATTACACCAAACAATCATATTATGCAAAGTCAACTCCAAACTGCACCAATCACGTCAGTATACTATATCTGTCTCTGAACAACACCAAATCTCTACACCTATTGCACTAAAGCTTCACATTATGCTAAATTGTATTTCCAACAATACCAATCAAGTGTATAACAACGAATTTGTTTCTAAAGAACATAAAATTTGTTCAAGTACTACACCAAACAATAATTTTATGTCAAATTTAACTTTGAACAATACCAATCAAGTCTAGATCTGTCTCTAAAGAACACCAATTCTCTTCAACTATTATACTAAAGTATCATATTATGCTAAATTTTAGTTTCAACAATACCAATTAAGTGTGTAACACTAAAAGCTGTTTGTAAAGAACACTAAATTTTTTCGAGTACTATACTGTATGATCATATTATGCTAAATTTGACTTCAAACTACAGTAATCAACTTAGCAACATTAAATCTTGCAAAAACAATAAACCCATCTCTAAATTATTGAAGTTCTTGTGTTTATGTATGAAATACCTTTTTGAGGTGATTTTGGTTGTTGATCTTCAACTTGCTTCTCCTTCTGCTTGTCACGCTGCTCAGCTTTCATTTTGTTACTAATAAACCCCAAAATTGTTGCATATTGTGGATGAAATAAAAAATTAGATGACAAAATTTAATTTGTGTAGATCTTTTGAAATTGTAAAGCATTCACTTACTTGTATATTGGATTTTGCAATTGTGAACTTTGAACTTGTAAAATCATTGATAATATATGTTTACTGAACTTAGTTGGAGCTTAATCTTGCCGATCTTATGCTTTTCAAAGACGAAGGTATAAGCGCTTGACAATTTCATTCAGTAGAGAGAGTTTTTGCAGAGCATCATAGAGAAATGAAAAGAGAGAAAGCACACCTGCTATTTTATTTTGAATTGTGTTCCTTCCGTTTTTTTGGAATGTGGCGGATAGATTGTAGTGCCTGGTCTTTTGGTTGCTTTTTATTAGTGGACATCCCACGGGGCAAAATTTGTACCATACTCTTTAGGTGTACTCTATACCCGCTGGAGCTTAAGGTAAAGATAATTACTAAACATATTAAAGGAAATTACATAATTAAGTTAGCTCTAGTTTAAGGAAATTTTATGTCCAAATATTAAAGGATGGTGACACAAAAAGGGAGGAGAAATTAGAATGTCATTAAAGTATATTCCATTATATTTTTAGGGATGTTAGGTTGTCTAACTAAGATTTTTAATACAAAAATTTTAATAATTAAAATTTTAAATCCTAGATAGTTAATTAGTCATTTAATCATAGATCCTAAAATAAGTATTTGCATTATTTCCTTTTTTTTCTGGGCAAAGGAATGGAAGATTCAGTAGATAATTTACCATATAGCATCTACAATATATGTTTGACATAACAAATGTAATCTTCAATGTCAAAATAAGACATCAGCACCAAAAAATCTAACTTGAAATACACCGATCGTCCGTCTTTCTACCATCATTGTATTTGGATAAGGTCTAGAGAAGATATTCGCAGAGGTAAAGGTTGATATGCTGATTAGAGTAGTATTCTTGAGCAAGGTCTTCTTCTCAATAAAAAAATATTATACTTGAGACGTCGAAGTCTATTGGATGCCTGCTTCCGAATGCATACTTGATCCATTACATTCGATCTTACAGAAACATAAAAAGAAAATGACAAGTAATTATAAAATTAGGTCCTATAATTCGAGAGGCGTTTAATTCTTGCGAACAAGATTGATCAATCTCTCAATTGGGGTAGCAATATCAAAACAACAATACCCCAAATTAAAAAAGAAAATCTAAAACTTAGGGAATCATACATTTCTTATCAAAATTGCCCTGAGTGTCAATCCGTAAAGAGTGCGTGGGATGGAAAAGAATGAAATGATTACAGAAAAGATACCACATTATTTACTAAGTAGTATTTGTTGACCTTTAACATAATAATAATAAAGTTGAGATTATTGGGGTTCAGAAACTTTTTATTTTATCTTAGAAATATTTTTTTTTTTAAATAAAGGAGTGAGATTGGTGATCTCACATTACCCACTAGGATATGCCTCTGTAAGGATGGGAGTTGTACCTAAACTTGAAAAATCCGTCCTAAGCCCACCCTATTTATAGCGGATGTGGGTATGAACAATTGGAAAAAATGAGTATGGGGTGGGTATGCTACAAACAAGTATGGGTATGGGTACGTGTTCAGATATGGGCATCACCTGCCCTATGCCTATACCCACCCTGTACCCCCTTTTTTGTGGGGGTAAAATAAATTGATGAATAGTATTTGAGTTTTGAATGTTAGTAGTTCGTTTTAAAAAAAAGGCCTCATAGCTTAACCCATCCCAACTATGCAATGCATTCATTTGTGTCGCTTATTTATTATGTCGGTACATGAAGTCACGTAACTCATGACTCATAAATCTAAAATCTTGACTCATTTGCTGTGTCTCTCTCTCCCTCATTTGTTATGTCCTTCACTCCCTAATTCCAGGCATTTTCAGAATGCAGTTTTATTCATGAGCTATAAGTATGAACTCTTGCACTTAATCTAATGAGCTAATATTGTAATTTTTTTAGAACATTCTGTCCAATTGAATTTAATTTTATGAATTTCTTTAGATAAAAGAAATTATTGTACTCAATAGGTATTATATTTTAATGTCTGTATATATTCGAATAAAAGTTAAAATAACTGATGGATATGAATATAAAGATAGATTTTAAAAACCCAATGTATGTAGGTGTAGGTATGAATATGGAAATAATTTTCCACAAATAGATATATGAATATAAGCATAGTGCCACCCGTCCTGTTCCCAGCCCACGCTCATCCCTACGCCTATGTCAGTTGAAATTGAATAGCTTCAACAGACATTTCTATTTTCCAGAACGTCATGGAACATGTAATAACTGTGCAATCTAGATGAACATCAACTGTCATTGACTCACAAGATAAAAATGTAGTTAATATCCTTATCTTTTGCCGCCAGATTTAGAAATCTAAAAACACGCGCAGTCTCACTCTCTCTCTCTCTCTCTCTCAGACACACACTGACACACGCTCTTCTTCTCTCTCTTTAGCAAGACCCCGAACCTGAAATCAAATCCAAGGAAACAGCATTTTCGAAACCCTAGGAAAATGAGGAGAGCTGAAGATCATCCACAATCCAGGGTTTTATACGAGCTGTGTTCAATGATAATCCAAATTCTGCGGTGCCCATCTCCGGTGGCGATTCCCTTTCCGGCGATCTACTCGCCGGAAAATGCCTCGTCGTCGTCGCCTATGCGCCGTCATGAGGTGTCGTATTCGCCGGGGCCTTCTCCCGTGTCGTTGCATTCATCTCCGGCGTCGTTTGGGTTGCTGTTCTTGGGGATTTCACTTGCTTTGATGATGTTCGGTTCAGTGACTTTCTTGATTGGGTTCATATTGATGCCTTGGATTGTTGGCCTGGTCCTCATCTTCTACTTTGCCGGGATTCTCTTCAATTTGTCTCATTTGGGCCGTTCTTTCCTCTGCTGGGCCCTGCACGCCCAAGACGTTGCCGGTTAGCTCTCTTTCTCTCTCTCTGATGAATTTTCATTGCATCTTTTGCGATTTCATGAGTACGTGAGGTATAATTGATGAAATAGTAGCTTTCATGGCTTGATGAGCATTTGAGGGGCTTTCAATTATTAGGGCTGTTGTTACATCAATGGCTATTTTGTAATCTGTTAATGATCGTGACATGAAATGCCACTTAATTAAAGCAATTTTAATGTCACTATTTGCACTTATCTTGAAGATATTGATCTGCTATCTAGCTAATTCACGTGCTTAAGATCTAGTGCTTCCGTTTGTATCTGGACCCCTTTTAGTCTGATATGACTGAACAGAATCAGGCTTTTCTGGATTTTCTGATTGTATGTGAAGATCTTGAGTCATTAATTAAGATAACATTGTAAGAATGATACAAAATAATTGTATCCTAGATATTTATATTTTATCTGTAATTAGTAGAGTGAGTTAGTAGCCACGTCAACTTACTAAGTCGGTTTAGGAAAGGTTCGCTCAAGTTGTTGTATATCTACCCATTCACTTGTACTTTCCCAATCAACTAGCATACAAACCCATTTTCAAACAATTCTTTCCCTTCTATAATTCTCTTGCTATCCTTCCAGAATCTTTAAGCCTCCATGGCGGTATACTGGTACTTGAACCATTATGTTGGCATGTGGTTTAAACCTTGTTACGTGGCCCTCTTCAATCTATTTGCAGCAAATAACCAGCCTTAAAAAGCTGCCGAACCTTACGTCCATACCGTGTTTGTGTATAAAATTTTGTCCTGCTAATCGGTTAGCCGTTGGAGAGCTACTCTTAATTGAGTAATTGTCATCTGTTGAAGCTATCAATTTCCTTTAACATATTATTGCTTATATCAGCTTCTGAAGAGAGAATGTGTTTAATACTATAGTTTGCTGGGCAAGTGGAATCCCAAATAGCATTTCATTTTGATATACTCTCCACAGTCCATAACTATCACACCCATAAACTTGGTATGTCCTCCTACTCAGGAGCTGTCTATAACTGTTAAAGTTATCAATGCTTGGGCTATGTTTTTCATCTCTTGATACGTAATGCCCTGGTTCTTTTAGCTGGGATAACCAAATGCCAACTAAAGGGTGGCTTTGGTAATATGCTTGTTTCGTTGGAGAAAATCTTGGCAAGCTCTCAATTTCATTGTGCATATGCTGGGGTAAGATGAACATTGAAGCTCTATGAATGTGAGGGGAAAATAGTACATACTTTACCAGCTGCCATCTATGATCCAAGAGAGATGTATCGTAGGCCGTGTTCGGCAACAGCATTTTGGGTAGCGTTTAGTGTTTTGACCAGGACAATACACTAATTAGTTAATTTTTAGTGTTCGGTAAGCTAGTATTTTGACTAGCATTTCAAGTAAAATTTAGCATTTTAAGCAGCGTTTTTGAAAAGCTAATAGTATTGACGTTTGATATTTAGAAGTAGCATTTTGTATTTTTTAGCCAAAAATTATCCTTTAAAAATTTTATCTTTGGAAATTATCTATATCCTTTTATGTCAATTTACATTAATCAGCTAGTATAACAGCTAAATTTACCAAACACATCAATTTCAACCGCTAATCTAAATAACTATTCACTAATAGCTAAATTAGAAACGCTATACGCTATCTAAACAGTTATCCGCTATCTGAACCGCTATCCGCTACCTAAACAACTAATTTTGCCGAACAGAGCCTTAAGCATTGCAATTTAGCATTCCCATTGGTGAAACGATCTTTTCAACAAGAGTCAATTCAATCAATTATGGTCCCAATTTTTTCTTTTTTGGGGGGGGGGGAGGGGATGCTAAAATATCAGGAAAAAACCAATTGTCAATCAATTAGTGTAAGAATTGATTAATTTGTGAGTTTTGATTTCTTTCTTCTCTTGGCATCCTGGTCATAAGAATTTGAGATTTAGTATCACCACCATGATATCCCACTTCTCCTCAGAAACTTGGTGCTGACATCTCTGAATCATTTCAGTGGGTGACTTTCTTATAGTTTGCCTTGCAAAAACCCACCCCTCTTTCTTTTACGTTGGATGGTATCTAAAATCCCGCCCCCTCCAAAACTCAGTCCCACCCCCTATTGATGTCAATAAGCTTCAAGTTCTAGGGAAAATATTCCACGTTCAAAACAAAAATCTGAAGGGACACACGGTCAACTTCTTTCAGACCCTGCTTGGCAAGGAAGAATCTGTGCAGATCACCGAAGAAAAACTGGATGAAGATGCATTGATGCACAACAGTAGCCATTTAACAGAAGCAGGAGGAAAAACTACAGCAATGCTGTAACTTCTCAATAGAGACTTAGATTACGAACCATTTGCCTTCTAAGATCAATCTAGTGCAAGCCTGCTGGGGACAACAAGCTTTCCTTTATACAACCGTGCAAGTCTTCCATTGTCTTAAAATTCTGTTATGTAGATCTATTCTTGGGAAAATGCTTAGTTTTCATGAACTAGTGAAGAAAAAACTTTTTAGTTTCTACAGATAACCTCCAGAACATCTACAGCTTGTCTAGGCCTATGCACAACTACAGGAGCAATTATCAATTTTCGGTCACAGATTCAAGCACAAATAAGATATTAGAATTTTTCAGACCATGATGAAATCTCTATTATTATATGTAAAATTGAGTAAGTTCTTATGCTTTTGCCAAATGTTATAACTCTATTGGTTAGGATATTGATGGATCTTTCCTTTCAAACAATCAAACTCAACCAACCAACCCCAGTCCAGATGTTCAAGCATTGGTCCAGAAAGTTTTAAACGAAGAGTTCAGCTACTGTGATCTTCCTAGCAAACTAACTCAGTCTTGGTTTTGATATTTGATCCAGTAAGGTTCAAGTCTAGTCTTTTGGGAGTAACTTAGCTCATTTGCACAGTCACACAATGGCTAACAAATGAATCAAGTTGCTCCACTCCTTTTGAAGGTCAACACAGAAGCCAGGAGCACAATAGCAAGCCAGTTTTGGAGAAGTCAATTTTGACTCTCACTTGCAGCCAAGGACTCAAAATGCGGTTTCGATCGCGATTTCGTTTTCAGTAGCGGTACGGCAAAATCGCTGTAATGCGGCAATCGCATTCCATATCGTAGCTATCGCGGCATGAAAACGTGGTTCGCCAACTCCAAAAATTGTCCAACGGTGCCGTTTCGTCGCGGTTCGACCACATTTTGAATCCATGCTTACATCAAGGGATTGACTCGTTTGATGGCTTGATTAGGTATCTAAAATATTATCAAAGAAGACCCCAAAGTGGTAGAATCAGATCCTGCAAACTCAGCTTTTATCCAGCTCAAATAGCTATGAAATTCCCTTTGATTCAATGGATTTCAGGGTGCTGTACTTACTGTCTACCCGGGGCTAAATCACCTGATCAGCAGCTACAAATGGCTCCTCAAGACCATTATTAGCAGTACTTGGATGCTACAAAGGCTTGACACCTGAATGATGGAGATTAGCAATGAAATTAGGTGTCTATGTTTAGTTTGTTTCAGTTTCTATTTTAGCTGTTAAGAGAATGGAGCTAGGCTGAGTGTAAAAGGCCTGATCTTGTAATGCATTATACAGTTGTTTGATTAAATAAAGTTGAGCATAGCTCCTTTCCTCTCAAACTCTCTCTAGCTCTTTCTCTAGCTAACCTGTAAAGTGGCCATTGCAGGTGGTGTCTTAGTGAGTCTTGGTTGTTGATCTGGTAGTGTGATTGTATCCAGATTAGCACCAATGGCCCTGAATTCATCTTGGTGATGTAATTGTAACCAAGATTGAGTTCAGTTTACCTTGTTCCTTCCAATTTCCTTGCTAGCTTCAGTTCAGTTCAGTTATACTTGCTTGGGCTTTGTGATTGTTGATTTTCAGTGTGCTTCCTTTCTTGCTAATTCTCCATCACATTTGGTATCAGAGCATAGGTTACTCTCTTAGGCCTGAACATTCAACCAAAACACGACCCTTAAGCCCAAACACATAGTCCACAGAGAACCAGTTGCTTAGAATAGGCAAGATGAGTGGCAGTATGTTATTAGAAGAGAAGTTTGAGGCTTTAATGAAGAACTATGAGTACCTTGAGAAACAGAATGAGTACCTCAAGAAACAACTTGGGGAATCTCTCAAAAACAAGAGGAGGGCCTTACATTTAGAATCTCATAGCTCTTCGGGTCAATCACGTGAGAAAGCAGCTGACAGTCAAGGCAATCTCTTTGCTTCCTCGAGTGAAAGTGATTCTGAACCAAGGCAGAGGAGAGGTAGAAGGCATCATCACAAGCAATCTAGCTTTGACATAAAGATTGAGATTCTGGAATTTGAGGGAAGGCTAGATCCTTGAATTCCTTGACTGGTTACGCATAGTAGAGAGGGTCTTTGATTACGAAGACAATCCAGAAGACAAGGAGGTCAAGCTTGTGGCCTTGAGACCGAGAAAATGTGCATCTCTCTAGTGGACTAACCTCTGTGACAAAAGAGGCAAGAAAAGGAAGAGTAACATCAGAACTTGGGCTAAAATGAAGTTCAAGTTCAAGAACAAGTTCTTAACCCCCTCCTACCTTCAAGATAATTATTTCAGTTACATAGTTTGACCCAAGGAAACATGTATGTTGAGGAGTACACTCAAGAGTTTGAAAAACTCTTGATTAAGTGTGATTTGCATGGGACTTGTCATGTGGAGTTTGCATATAATAGAGCTCCTCACAAGGCCACTAGCCTGTCTCCATTCAAAATAGTTTATGGTGTTGGTCCATTGACTCCAAGGGGCTTAATTCCAAGGGCCATTGAAGACAAGCCAAGTGCTGAACAGAGGGTAAAGGAGATTCAAGCATTGCATGACATAGTAAGGGAAAAGATTGCGAAAAGCAATGCTAGCTACCAAACCCAAGCCAACAAGCATAGAATGAAGGTTGTCTTCCAACCTGGGACCTAGTATGGGTACATTTGAGAAAGAGAGTTGTCCTCAGAAAAGAAAGTCAAAGCTGAGTCCGAGAGCAGATGATCCTTTTAAAATTTTGGGGAGGATCAATGACAAGGCCTATAGGGTTGAACTCGCAAGAGAGAGGTTTCTGCTACTTTCAATGTAGCTGACTTAAGCTCCTATCTTGAAGATGTACTCCTTGAGAATTTGAGGTCAAATTCTCTTCAACAAGGAGAGGATGATGGAGGTTCCCTTTCAAACAATCAAAATTAGCCGACCAACCCCAGTCTAGATGTTCAAGCATTGCTCCAGAAAGGTTTAAGCCAAGAGTTTAGCTACTGTGATCTTCCCAGCAAACCAACTCAGTCTTTGTTTTGGTATTTGATCCGGGAAGGTTCAACTGTTCAAGTGAGTAGCTTAGCTCGTTTGATGCAGAGTCACACAATGGCTAACAAATGAATCAAGTTGCTCCACTCCTTTTGAAGGTCAACACCGCAGCATTATCCCTGCCCAGTAGCATAGCGGCAGGCCAGTTTTGGGGAAGTCAACTTTGACTCTCACTTGCAGCAAGGGTTTGACTCGTTTGATGGCTTGATTAGGTGTCTAAAATATTATCAAAGAAGACCGCAAAGTGGCAGAAGCAGATCCTGCAAATTCAGCTTTTATCCAGCTCAAACGGCCATGAAATTCCCTTTGATCCAATGGATTTCAGGATGCTGTACTTGCTGTCTGCCCGGGGCTAAATCACCTGGTCAGCAACTGCAAATGGCTCCTTAAGACTATCATTAGCAGTACTTGGATGCTACAAAGGCTTGACACCTGAATAATGGAGATTAGCAATGAAATTAGGTGTCAAAGATTAGATTAGAGTGGTGTTTTTAGGCTGTTTTGGTTTGAACTTGCTTACTATTTTTGGTTTGATTCAGTTTCTGTTTTAGCCGTTATGAGAGAGAGCTAGGCTGAGTATAAAAGGCCTGATCTTATAATGCATTATGCAGTTGTTGATTAAATGAAGTTGAGCATAGCTCTTGTCCTCTCAAACTCTCCCTAGCTAACCTGTAAAGTGGCCATTGTAGGTGGTGTCCTAGTGAGTCTTGGTTGTTGATCTGGTGGTGTGACTGTATCCCGATTAGCACCAAGGGCCCTGAATTCATCTTGATGGTGTGACTGTAACCAAGATTGAGTTCAGTTTTGCTTGTTCCTTCCAGTTTCCTTGCTAGCTTCAGTTCAGTTCTGTCATACTTGCTTGGGCATTGTGATTGTTGATTTTCAGTTTGCTTCCTTTCTTGCTTATTCTCCGTCAGACATTAACTACATTTAGTTCATTGTGTCTTTCAGCATGCATACTATTCTCTCTCTCTCTCTCTCTCTCTCTCTCTCTCTCTCTCTCTCTCTACACCCGAAAGACTTTCATCTTCTCTATAATCAATTTCTTAGATTTGTCGTCAATAGACTTTAAATAGCATATGTAAAATGGAACCTACATAAACACCCCCCCCCAAAAAAAAATTTCAATAGATACAAAAAGTTTTTAGCTAATAAAATAAATTTAACAATGAAAACAACATTGTCGATCAAGAACATTGACATATTGTCTAACCCAACCCTTATATGAACAAGGGGAATAGTTCTAGTATCTAAACTATTTCTGGCCAGTGAATGCTTGGTTAACCCTATCCATCAATGCGAGAAGAATGTGCCTCATTTGATGAATTAAGCAACTAGAATAAAATAGGTCAGTAGCTAGAAAGGAAGATAGAGGGAGAAGCAAGAGTTTAATGGGAGAAATCAGATGATCATGGTACCTCTCTCTTACTCTGAGAAAATATGAAGATACCTCAAAAATACAACCTTCTAACCCCCTTTTTATAGTTTCTTACAGATGTACATAACAACTCAACAAGTCTGTAACAATCCATTAGCTTTCTATTCTTCAACATTCCCCCTCAAGTATACTCATCTGCAGGAACAGTTTTTTTGAGAATGTCAGCAAGTTGAGTTTGTGAAGTAGTGTAGGCAGTTCTGACTTAATCCAGCTTTGAGCTTCTCTCTGACATCCTGGCATTCCAATTCAATATGTTTGGTCTGCTCATTAAAGACAGGGTTAGAGGCATTGTGCAGAGGACATTTGATAAAGCTGAACTGGTTCCAGATTGGGCACATTCATATCTTTGAGTAACGCCAATAACCATGCAATCCCAGAAGTTACTGCGATTGCCCTGTACTCTGACTTGGCGGAAAATCGAGAGACAAGATCTTGCTTCCAGGACTTCCAAGATACAGGAGACTTTCCAAGTAGCACACAAAATCCTGTATAGACCTGACATGGGGCAACTTCCCAAGGCAGATTCGCAATGGGATGACGGAGTGGATGCTGAGTGTCTGGACATGAGAATACCTTGTCCTGGTGCATGCTTGATATATGTCATTACATGCAAAGATGCATTCCAAACCTTAGCAGTAGGGAATTGCATAAATTGGCTGACTAATTGCACATTGTATGAAGTATCCTATCTAGTGATTGACAAATAGATCAATCTACCAATTAATCTTCTGTATTGATCAGGATCTATCATGGGTTGTCCTGAATCTGCCATTAGCTTAAAGTGTGAGTCCAATGGTACTCTTAAAGGCTTGTAAGTCTGATGGGGACCATCAAGATCAAGCCTTGAATGAGCAACCAGCTAGCCTACACATCCATTCAAGCTCCAAGGAAATCGAGAACATTCATGCCTTGGTCAAAAACACCATGGAGCAATCGGACAGAATGTGGGCAGATTTGACCGGAAATTGGCCCGGTTTTGTGCACCTCTTGGGACTTGAAGGTGAGGGGATGATTAACTGCTTTGCCCCCTTTCTTTAAGTTTAAGACGTTAGGAATCCAATAAAACAAGTTGCAAAGGATTTGGAGGTCATTTGGTTGGTCAAACAGCAAGATCATTCCAATGCTGCAGGCTAGGCGATAATCCAACACAGTTCGAAAAGAAGGGAGGTTTGGACCATCAACTTAAGACCATTCTTTCTGAAAATTGAGGACATGAAAGGGGACATAAATAATTATCAGATCATGGGTTCAAATCCCATCCAAGGCACCCCCTTGTGTTGGTTTTATCCAGTCAAAAGGACAAGAAAAACACCCTTTTACCCGGTTGCTCACTAGCCGGTACAAAGGGGTTTCTTCCTTGGGTTTAGCTTTGCCCACTTGATGAATTGACTCTTTTTGCTGCATTCTAGGACCTTTGTAAGTGTGACACCTCATTAGGGATGTATCATGAGCCCTAATGCGGTAGATTAAGCTAGTAAGTGATGTGTTAACCTATTAAGTGACCGATGGGATGTATTTTACTCTTCCCCACATGTACTACCTTAGTTTTTGCTGCATAGGAAGGGGGGACTCGGCTGAAGGAGAACAAAACCAGCCTTGGCTCCCATTTTGTAAACACATTTGAATATATGAACTTTGTGAGCTTGAAAACTCTCTCCATTAAAACTCCTAGTGCTATATCTTGAGCTTGGCAACTCAAGTGGGTCTCTAGGTCTCTTTATCTCAACTAAAAGGTGATTAAATTCTGTAACTACTTGATCTAAAAAGATTGCCCTAAGTGTTCCCCAAGGGTGGCTCCTAGGATTATCCCTTGAAAGGTCACTTGATTACCCAAGCTCTTGTTTCTCATCTTTGCTTTCGGTTTTCATCACCATCAATTCGATTCTACCTTGAGTGTTCTTGGGAGTTGAATCTTGTTGAGGTAAGTATACATTAACTTGGTATCAGAGCTTAGTCTACCCTCTTGGCCAAGCTTCCATCATCCAAACACACATCCAAACTCAAAACTCACAAAACAGCCCCAAGCGCATTCACCACAAAATTCCAGCCGTGTCCATCCAGAAAAGGCGCACGGCCACACCGTGCCTCATTGGCACGACCGTGCTACCACTAGGCACGCCCCTTCCCATTTCAGCATATCAGCACGGCCACACCGTGCCATCTCACACGACCGTGCCACCCCCTCCCCGTCCTAATACAACCACTCCTCACTCTAAAGCCATCATCATGTCTACTAGCCTCACCCCCGAGCAAGTGGCCGAGCAAGCCCTTAAGGAGAAGGCCGAACTTGAGGCTCAACTCAAGTATGTGCAAACTCAACTTGGCCTACTCATGGAAGAAAAAAGGAGAAGCTTATGGAGTTCTAGAAGCTTAAGCAAGCATCATAACTCGGATGACTCCGAGGGAAGCAACCCGGTTAGCAACTCAAGTGAAGAAGAGTATGAACGGAGGAGGCGACATCAAGGGCAAAGAGAACGAAGCTATGGCGACTTCAAAGTTGATATTCCCGAGTTTGAGGGCCAACTTGACATGGACGTATTCCTTGATTGGTTGCAAACGGTTGAAAGAGTCTTCGACTACAAGGATATCTCGGAAAGCAAGAAGGTAAAGCTAGTTGCCTTGAAACTTAGAAAGTATGCTTCAATTTGGTGGTCTAATGTTGTGACCAAGAGAGTGAGGAAGGGGAAAAGTAAGATTAAGACTTGGGAGCAAATGAAATCCAAACTTAAAGTCAAGTTCTTACCACCACATTATTTTCAAGATAATTTCCTTAAATTCCACCATCTCAAACAAGGTTCCAAGAGTGTAGAGGAGTACATTAGAGACTTTGAGTAACTCCTTTTGAAGTGTGATTTGAAGGAGGATGATTCCCAAACCTTGGTTCGTTATTTGAGTGGCCTTGAAGAACAAATTGCCCATGTTGTTGAGTTACATCCATACACCTCCCTTGACGAGTTAAGTGCCTTAGCTCACAAGGTTGAAATGCAAAAGAAACTCAAAGGCAAGAACCCTATCCCTAATCCTACCACATGGCCGTATGGCTTTCAAAAAACCCCATACACTCCTCAAAAGCCTTTCCCAATCTCAAAGCCGAAACCCCCTCAAACCACAACCCCTCAAACACCCTCAAAACCCCCACCAAAACCCCCTAGCAAGGTTCGGTGTTTTCGTTGTCAAGACCTTGGACATTATGCATCCGAATGTCCAAACAAGAGGATGGTCTCTTTGGCCGATTATCAAGCTTCCTTAGAGGAGCTAGAAGGTGAAGAGGAGAAGGAGGAAGAAGAGAAAGGATTGTACATGATCGAGATCTTGGAAGAGGTAGAAGAAGGGTCGGATGAAGGAGAGTTGTTAGTGATTAAGAGAGCATTGAGCGGAATTGCTTCTCAAGAGGATATGGAACAAAGAGAGAACATTTTCCACACTAGATACACTGGGGGTGGAAAAGTGTGCTCTCTCATTGTTGATGGAGGAAGTTGTGCTTATGTGGCCTCCAAAACCATAGTGGACAAGCTCAAAATTTCGGTCACATCGCATCCAAGTCCTTACACAATTCAATGGCTCAATCAAGGTAAGGGTTTACAAATCACAACTCGGTGTCTACTTTCTTTGTCCATTGGGAAAACTTACAAAGATGAAGTTTGGTGTGACATTGTGCCCATGGACGCTTGTCATGTCCTTTTGGGCCGGTCATGGCTTTTTGATAGGAGAGTTATGCATGATGGCCGAATGAACACCTATACTTTCACCAAAGATTATAAGAAAATCACCTTTACTCCCCTTAAGCCTAGCCCACAAAAGAAGCCTCAAGACAATCTCAAGTTGGATGTCTTTCTCACTACCTTACTCAACTCACAACTCCATGAATTTGATGCCTTCAAGGAGTGGATTCTATTAGGCCAAGAACCGGCCGAAGTGAGGGATTTTTCCCATCCTTTGCTTACCCCCCTCATAAAAGCCTTTTCCCATGCCTTCCCACAAGAGGTACCCCACGGCCTTCCCCCTAAGAGATCAATCCAACACAAAATTGACCTCATTCCCGGTGCCACACTCCCAAACAAGCCGGCCTACTGCATGAATCCCCAAGAGACACAAGAAGTTCAAAGACATGTGGATGAGCTCTTAGCCAAGGGCCTAATCCGCGAGAGTCTTAGCCCTTATGCCGTCCTGGCCTTGCTTGTTCCTAAGAAAGGTGGATCAATGAGGATGTGTGTGGATAGTAGGGCTATCAATAAGATCACCATTAAGTATCGTTACCCCATTCCAAGATTGGAGGATCTTCTTGATGAGCTTCATGGGGCCACTATCTTCTCTAAGATTGATCTTAGAAGCGGTTATTACCAAATCCGCATCTATGAGGGAGATGAATGGAAGACGGCTTTCAAAACCAAGGGTGGTATCTATGAGTGGCTTGTTGTGCCCTTTGGTTTAACAAATGCACCAAGTACGTTCATGAGACTTATGAACCAAGTTCTTAAGCCATTCATTGGAAAGTATATCGTTGTATACTTTGACGACATATTAGTGTATAGCCGTGGAGAGGAGGAGCATTCCAAGCATTTACATGAGGTCTTGAGTGTCTTGGCTCAAGAACAACTTTATGGCAACTTAGAGAAGTGTCATTTCTTCTCTTCTCAAATGAAGTTTTTGGGTTACATGGTTTCGGCCGAAGGCATTCAAGTGGATGAAGAGAAAATCAAGGCCATCCGCGAGTGGCCTACACTTATGTCTATCCAACAAGTCCAAAGCTTCCATGGTTTGGCCTCCTTCTATAGGAGGTTTGTGAGCAATTTTAGCTCAATTATGGCACCCATGACAGAGGTTCTCAAGGTCTAGCACTTTGAATGGAGTGAACAAGCTCAACATGCTTTTGAGGAGATCAAGGAAAGGCTAACTAGTGCCCCCGTTCTAGCACTTCCTAGCTTTTCCAAGGTCTTTGAAGTGGAGTGCGATACTTTCGGAGTTGGAATAGGGGCCGTGTTGTCACAAGAAAAGAGGCCCATTGCTTACTTTGGCGAAAAGCTAAATGATGCCAAGAGGAAGTATTCTACATATGACAAGGAGTTCTATGCCATTGTGAGGGCATTAGGACATCGACGGCATTATTTGACGGGAGGAGAGTTCATCCTCCATACGGATCACCAAGCTTTGAAGTTCATCCAAGGTCAAGATAAACTCAATCCACGACATGCCAAGTGGGTGGAGTTCATGCAATCCTTCCATTTCGTGATCCAACATAAATCTGGCCCAATGAACAAAGGAGCCGATGCACTTTCTAGGAGGTACCTTTTGCTCTCTACTCTTGCGTCCAAGGTATTTGGATTTGAGTGTATCAAGGATATGTATGCTCAAGATGAAGATTTCAAGGTTATCCTTGAGAGTTGTTCTAGTCATGCCCACGGGTCCTTCCACTTGGAGAACGGTTTCCTTTTCAAAGGAAATCGGTTATGCATTCCCAAATGTGGTTTTAGCGAGCTTTGGATTCAAGAGCTTCATAGAGGAGCTCTAGCCGGCCATTTTGGAGTTGAGAAGACATGTTCCATGCTCAAGGAACATTACTTTTGGCCAAAGATGTCAAGGAATGTAGAGCATTTCATCAAAAGATGCTCCACTTGCCAACTTGCCAAGGATCACATTCGGCCTCAAGGTCTCTACACCCCCTTGCCGGTTCCTCAAGGGCCTTGGGAGGATGTTAGCTTGGATTTTATCACGGGATTGCCAAGGACTCAAAGGCATAAGGAGTCTATCATGATGGTGGTGGATAGATTCTCAAAGATGGCTCACTTTGTGGCGTGTCACACTACATTTGATGCTTCACAAGTGACTAATCTTTATTTCAAGGAGATTGTGCGGTTACATGGCATTCCAAGAAGTATGGTGTCCGATCGTGATACAAAATTCCTAAGTCATTTTTGGCTCACCTTGTGGAGGAGAGTTGGCACTCATCTCAAATTCAGCACTTCTTGCCACCCCCAAACAGACGGCCAAACCGAGGTAACAAACCGCACCTTGGGCACCCTACTTGGAGTCTTGGTGAAAAAGAACATTAAAGGTTCGGATGAGTTACTTTGCCATGCGGAATTCGCCTTCAATCGAACCCCAAGCAAGGCCATGGGTCTCTCACCCTTCCAAGTAGTGTATGGGAACAACCCACGGACTCCCCTTGATCTTGCTCCTATCTCTAATCCCACTAAATTTAGTTGGGAAGCCGAGAAAAGAGCAAGAGAGATTCAAGAACTTCATGCCAAGGTGAGGGAGAGGATTGAAAAGTCAAATGAGCAAGCCAAGTCCTATGCCAACAAGAAGAGAAGAGAAGCTCATTTTCAGCCCAGGGACTTAGTGTGGATCCATTTGAGGAAAGAAAGGTTCCCAAGCAAGTGCAAGTCTAAGTTAATGCTAAGGTCGGATGGACCATTTGAAATCATTGAGAAGATTGGTCCAAATGCATACAAGGTAGACTTTCCTGGTGAGTATGGGGTGTCCGCCACCTTCAATGTAGTTGACTTAAGTCCATACTATGATGAAGAGTTTGAGGTCAAACACCAATCAAGTCGGTGAGAATGATGGGGACCATCAAGATCAAGCCTTGAATGAGCAACCAGCTAGCCTACACATCCATTCAAGCTCCAAGGAAATCGAGAACATTCATACCTTGGCTAAAAACACCATGGAGCAATCGGACAGAATGTGGGCAGATTCGCCCGGAAATTAGCACAGTTTTGTGCACCTCTTGGGACTTGAAGGTGAGGGAATGATTAACTGCTTTGCCCCCATCTTTAAGTTTAAGACGTTAGGAATCCAATAAAACAAGTTGCAAAGGGTTTGGAGGTCATTTGGTTAGTCAAACAGCAAGATCATTCCAATGCTGCAGGCTAGGCGATAATCCAACACAGTTCGAAAAGAAGGGAGGTTTGGACCATCAACTTAAGACCATTCTTTCTGAAAATTGAGGACATGAAAGGGGACATAAATAATTATCAGATCATGGGTTCAAATCCCATCCAAAGCACCCCCTTGTGTTGGTTTTATCCAGCCAAAAGGACAAGAAAAACACCCTTTTACCCGGTTGCTCACTAGCCGGTACAAAGGGGTTTCTTCCTTGGGTTTAGCTTTGCCCACTTGATGAATTGACTCTTTTTGCTGCATTCTAGGACCTTTGTAAGTGTGACACCTCATTAGGGATGCATCATGAGCCCTAATGCGGTAGATTAAGCTAGTAAGTGATGTGTTAACCTATTAAGTGACCGATGAGATGTATTTTACTCTTCCCCACATGTACTACCTTAGTTTTTGCTGCATAGGAAGGGGGGACTCGGCTGAAGGAGAACAAAACCAGCCTTGGCTCCCATTTTGTAAACACATTTGAATATATGAACTTTGTGAGCTTGAAAACTCTCTCCATTAAAACTCCTAGTGCTATATCTTGAGCTTGGCAACTCAAGTGGGTTTCTAGGTCTCTTTATCTCAACTAGAAGGTGATTAAATTCTGTAACTACTTGATCTAAAGAGATTGCCCTAAGTGTTTCCCAAGGGTGGCTCCTAAGATTATCCCTTGAAAGGTCACTTGATTACCCAAGCTCTTGTTTCTCATCTTTGCTTTCGGTTTTCATCACCATCAATTCGATTCTACCTTGAGTGTTCTTGGGAGTTGAATCTTGTTGAGGTAAGTATACATCAAAGTCGTCATTCCCATGTCTTGAAGTAGGTCTAAAGCATACTTCCTTTGAGTAATAAAAATGCCTTAATCAGAATGAGCCACTTCAAGGCCAAGAAAATACCTCAATATCCCCGAATCCTTCATATGAAATTGAGTATCAAGGTATGCCTTAGACTGCTTGAATCCAAAAAGTCACGAATGCAGTTGACAACTATGCAAACCATTGTCGAGCGCCTTGCTTTAGCCCAGAGAGAGATTTTTGAATTTGCAGACTTTGACTCTCCACCTTGTAGGTTATGTGGAGGTGGATTGAGCTGCAATTCTATCCAAACTTGGCAAAGCGTTAAGGCAAGGTCATGTGTACTTCTTCCTCTAGGTCTCCATGCAAAAATGCATTAGATCCATTTGAAAAGTTTTCTAGCCTTTCATTGCTGCTACTGCTAGCAAAGTTCTTAGTGTTGTCATTTTTGCCATGGGAGCAAAAGTTTCATCATAGTCTATGCCGTGTTGCTGGTTGCAACCGAGTATAACAAGTCTAGGTTTCTTTCTTTCCACTGTCCCATCTGATCTATTCTTGGTTTTGTAAAGCCAGTTGCAGCCAACAGCTTTCGTATTTGATGGAAAGGTAGTGATATGCCAAGTACCATTTTCTTCTAAGGCATTCAATTCTGAATTCATTGCATCACACCACTGTTGTTCATTCACAGCTTCTGAGAAAAAGGTAGGATCACAGTGTGTTTGCATAGCTGTCATGAATGCTTGAAGGGAAGGGGCGAAGTGATCACAGTGTGGTGAGGAATGTGAAGCTAAGGGATTGTTAAAGACTTGCTGAGTTGTTATGTACAATTCTAACCTACTATGAAGGGGGGTTAGAAGGTTGTATTTTTTGGAGGGTATCTTCATATTTTCTCAGAATAAGAGAGACTGAGAGAGCTTCCATGCTCATCTGCTTTTTCTCTCTAAACTCTTGCTTCTTTGTCTATCTTCCTTTCTCATTGCTGATCTATTTGATCCTAGTTGCGTAATTCATCATGGTATCAAAGCGTTAGTCATTCGAGATCAGTAGAGCGGAAGCTAGGGTTTGAGAATCTCTTGATACCAATCTGAGATCGAGATTCACTTTGCGATTCTGTAAGATTTTTTTTCTTTTTTTTTGATTTATTGATTCGAGTGGATCAAATTAAGGTCGAGATTGCTTCGCAATTCCCATTGCTTCACACTTGATTCTGAGATTGATTGCTTTAAGTGGATATTTGGTGCAATTTTTTGCTTCTGATCAACAATGTCTGCCGAAAGAAATCGCAACAACTACTCAGAGATGCAAAATCCTCTTTTCATTCACCCTTCGGATGGTCCTGGATCATTATTCATCCGAGAAAAATTGGCTCGTGCATCGAATTATAGAACCTGGAAGCATTCAATGGAGTTAACCTTGTCTACCAAACACAAGCTTGGATTTGTGCTTGGCACAATTCCTAAACCTACTGATGACGCAGTGAAGGCCGACCAGTGGAAATCCTGCAATTATTTGGTTGTTGCGTGGTTGATGAATGGAGCTTCAAACTCAATCAGTCGATCTATCATGTACATTCAATCTGCCTCTGAAATTTGGTCACACATCGAGAAGAGATCTGCTCTTAGCAATGGTTTGAGAAAGTACAGGTTGATAAGGATGTCTATGCACTCAAGCAGGATGGAAATTCTGTGAGTGACTACTACACTGCTATGAGAAGCTTGTGGCTGGAACTCGAAGCTATGAATGATTCTCCGAATATCACCATGGTTACAACTGAAATAACAAATTTCCTGGCTGCATTGTCTAAACAACAAGAACATTCTTGGGTTGGATGAAAACACCGGACTCAAAAAAGCCAAATGCTAATCGTGACCCCTCTCCCCTCTGTTGAGACTGCCTGTGCTATGCTACAGCAAGAAAGGAAGGTAGAGAGAGAAGCAAGAATTTAGAGAGAGAAATCAGATGAGCATGGAAGCGCTCTCTTATTCTGAGAAAATATGCAGATACGTCCAAACTACAACCTTCTAACCCCCTTTTACAGTTGGTTACAGTTGTACGTAACAACTCACCAAGTCTCTTAACAATCCCTTAGCTTCCTATTCTTCCAGCACATTTACTGAACTAGCCTCATTTTTTCTGTTTGCATCTCCGTCCTTATCAACAACCTCCTCCTCCTGCTTCTCATTTCTGTTGCCAGTTGGTGCACCACTTAATTGTCGTCACATGCACAACACTCTGGAGAACCGGGAGGTGGGGGGGAGGGAATAGTGTTCGAGTACCCCGGCTTTATTCTAGAATCTCTTTTGTATTTCAAAGAATCTGACCATTAGCCTTTGATCAAACATTATGGGCTGCACTTGAAGGCAACACATTACTTCATGAGGTCGCCCTTCTCATTTTGAATATAAATCTGGTTGGGCAAAATGCTATTTACTTCCACTTTCTACGATAGTTCTGTCACTCCAATCCCATTAAGACTAGCCAACTTGCCGAAAGATGAAACTCGCCAATGTGTATTGTTCATGTTTGGCAATTGAACCCACTTAAGAGCTTTGTTGACACCACATTTATCTACTGGTAGGTCCTCAGAAAAGGGCTTGACTGTACAGGTATATTGCAAAAGAACACACTAATTTTCGACAGCTCATCTCTGGCCTCTGCTGTTTCAAAATGCACCGTGAACGGTAGATCTCTCAGAAGAACTACACATTTCATCCATAATTTTCACCAAATTCTTTGAAACAAGCCATGAAATACACCTAATGGTGGTGTAGCACTCTAGGCCCAACACACATCACATAATTCAGGGATTCCAAAAAGCAACCGCTAATTTCACATATTAAGCAACTAGTGTACCAATTTCTGTTCCATTGACAATGTTTAGAGTCACACAATAGGGTTTAAATCCAGCATTATAAAGCTGTAACAAATTAAAAGAATCCCAAATAGGTGGCTTGCTGTCAAAGATTTGACTCCAGTTGCTTGAGCTGATTGCTCTACTTCATTTGCCAAGTAGAGATGCCACCTACCTGACATTCTCCTCCTGCCACTTGTGGAGTGTCTCCATAGCTGCAGCGCTATATTATGAGTCACTTCCTCGTCCTCATTCCCAGTTAGATTCGCCATCTTTTCCACCTGGATTGTCTATATAGCTGCTGTTCCCTCCATATTCAATCACTGGGCAACCCTTCCTCTCTTGTGCCTTTTTATTGTGGTCTTGTGCCTTGAAGCTTGACCATTGTTGGTGTACTGCACACCAAGGTTGTCGCCTAGATTTCTCACTCAAGCTTTTACTGCAATTGCTGCCTTGCTAGCAACCTTGGTTTTGCCCAGCAATTATGATAGCTAAGCTGATTAAATTAAAACACTGCGAGAATTCCCCTGACCAGGAAGCATCTTTTGCAATTAGGTCCCGTGAATCCAATTGTTTAGTTGACACCCGTTTGTGCAGTGTTAAGCAAGCAATGTAATTTCTCCTCCCTTTTTTTCTGATAATTGAATGTGTTTTAATGTTACTCATATCTGTTCTGCTTTCTAATCTATTTTTATGTGTTCTCTTCAATTGGTTTTTATAGCAGAGTGATGTCAGGTGGCGTGTGGTTGATGATTGTTTGTTTATTTTTTAATTTTTTAAATTTTTTTTACAGCTTGGAAATATTCGTGAGGACCACATGGATTGTCAACAGCAGTAGGGAATTTTTGGTTTGGCTAAATTATGTATGTTGTATCTTATGCATGAAGTAGTGCTGTAAGATTGTTTTATCCTTCGGAAATATTGATCCCCTTGTTATTGTATTATGACATTCTTGCTAAGTAGTACATGTGGATATTTTGTTATTTGGTAATGGTGAGAATCTAGATGTGAACTGAATGCTGGTGTTTGTATATTTTTGGTGGCTATTTGAAATCACGAAAGTGCAGTCGGATCCTTCCCATCCATCCTTGCTATATTGAGCAAATGGTAGGCTGGAATCACAATGCTGCTCGTTTTAGAAAAACAGATCAGACTATTGCATTGAACAGGTGCCGGTAATAGTTTTTGGGGCAAACTCCCAAAATCCGTGTGATTTGCGCAGCAAATCTTGATTTGAATCTGAATTAGACTAAATTAAAAAAGCAGGAAATCATATTCGCTTATGATCATCCTTCGCCTGGGCAGTGCACAATGCTGGTATGTATGGGCATGACTGGTCAGTTGATTGGTTGAGTATTCAATTGAGGTTTGGAAAGAAGGAAAGAGAGGGGGGGGGGGGGGGGGGGGGGGGGGGGTCCGGGGGGTCTGGGGGGCTGAAGCGGGAAGGTGAGGTCAAATGAATGTATTTGTTGTCAAATTTTGCTTTATGTTAGCAGGAGCTTTGATTGCTTACACTTACATTGCTTATTACTGATGTGAAATTTTGCTATTAACATTGCCCATAATAAATGTTTATTTTGTTGATGTTCTTGATTGCTATTTGTAAGGATCACATCCTGGGGTTCACTCTGCCAGGTGCGATTCTTCAATGAATAGCTGGAGTCACTTGCTAGGTATTTAAATGCAAAACTGAGTTTTAATGTTCTATTAAAGTGATCAACTTGTGGCAGAATAAGTAGACCGGACTAGAGAACTGGACCAAATCCAGGAACTTGAGTTCTTGGGCCAAAACCAGGTTCAGTCTATTGGTATGGTTTAAGACAATGTTGATTGCTTGATCTAGGGAATTGGGTAGTTAGCTTTGATCCACAAACTCAGGTCAGAACTGGGTCCAGTTTCCATCCTAGACAGTGATGTTATCATGAACCACAAACTTCTTCTGCTCCAATCTGAAAACAAAATTACCTAATAGAGCCGCAAGTAAGTTTTAGGAGAAAGTTACAAACCAAATTCACTTGTAGAAGCAAGCGATAATAAAAAGGACAACGTAGGGACAATAGATCCCTATGAGCCACAAATTCGGGGGTAAATATACGATGTCATGATGAAATATATCACAACATAGCCCGTCATTAGCAATGACCTCTACTAGCTAATACGGAAAACTAAAATCTAATTACACGTAAAGTAACACAACATACTAGAATCAGTAATTCAAATAATAGAAATCAAAACACAGTGTCAGTCTAAAGGAATTAAAACACTTCAAAATATTACAACAGGCAGGGATGAAACTAACCAAAGAATATATCTTTATCAAACCCGAAATTAAATAAACTAAAGAGAAGGAAAGTAGAGAGAAATAGTGAAGGGAAGATTCGATTTTTGTTAAATTTTTTATATTAATTGGGCTTTCAACAAACGACTCATGCATATAAGCTCAAATAAGGTTCCAACCCAAAACCAATTGGCAATTGGTGGAGTAATTCACAAACTTATATACATGCTCAAACCGTTTAATTTCATCAATGTGGGCAACACCCACTATCATATTCTTTGAATTTTATCAATGTGGGACAATGTCCACTTTCATACTCCAACCACGCCCCCTCACGTGTGGGCACGGGGACGGTGGCAAATCAATATCGAGCAACCCACTCTGATACCATGTTAAATTTTTTATATCACTTGGGCAATTAACGAAGAGTGTTGGAGTATTTTCGCTCAATTCTCTGTCAAATGTTTCAGCCTCTCACTAGTATGTCTCTCTAATTTTTCTGATCTTCACTCGGATTTTTCATTGTGATTAACCTTAGGGGGCAGTCCCCTTTTTATAGCGCACAAAATTGGCCGAATTACCTAAGGAAAATGATTCCTACTTCAACTCATAGTAGACTTAATCTGAATAAGTGCCATGTTTGGATCAAACTCTCCTAAGGGGAGTTTGAATTCCTCAAAGTGAGGTAGGACCTGAGAGTTTCTCAGGTAAAGAATCTAGTCGGGTTCCGTACAAGGAACCCGGACGGGTTTTGAGCCGGGCCAAGCCTATTGGGCCCCGTGTTCCTTTTTCCTTTCTTCTCTGGTTTTTTTTCCCTCTTTTTACTTTCTGTTGGACTCAAAATGTGCATTCTTGGGTTACTTTGCTAGCCCTCAAATGTGTAGGGTGGGGGTATAATTTTTGACATCATGTAATTTATAAAATTGGAGGGGCTATTTTTAAGCGTCTACAATTAGACCCTACTTTTACCAAACCTGAGTAAAGCTAAGGCCCAAGTAAATAGCATTTGTGCTACTTGATTCGACTATTTTTTTGCTTGCTGTCAACCCTTCGCGGGTTTAGCAGACCTTTCGCTGGTTTGTGGACCTTTCGCCTGTCTAGCGGATTCTGAATTCGACCTTTTGTCGATCTAGTAGACTTTAATGTTAATTGTTCCCTAGTTTCACGGACTTTAAGTTTGACTTTTTGCCGTTCTAGCAAACCTTCTCCTTATCTAACAGACCTTTCGCCTGTCTAATGGACTTTTTGCTCGTTTAGCGGGTACTGATATTAACCTTTCGTCGGTTTAGCAGATCTTTGGCCGATCTAGCGAATTTTGATGTTAACCTTAAGCTAGTTTAGCAGACCTTTTGTCGGTCTACTGAATTTTGAAATCAAACATCTTTTGAACCTTGAACTGATAACCGTTTTGGCCTCTCTTTTTTGCAAGTGGACTCCTTTCCTTTGTTTATTTGCTAGATGGATTAATAAGCTTTGGATTCTATTCTTTGATACTTCCAATGGTAACACATGTTAAAGCACCAAGGATCCCAGTCGGTCCCATGGCATATTCTTTCATTTCATCTTCTTATTTGCAAGCATCTTTGATGGTTAAATTTTGCTTCTTATTGATTTCCATTCGTGCTTGGGGAACCCTGCCAGGTCCCCTTTTTCTTTAGCCTTTGCTTTGTTTTTCCTCTTGTTGCTTGTCTTTTGCTAGAAAATGTTGGTGCATGTGAGATTGCTTCCTTTTGGAACTTGATCGGGTCCCTATGGTCCCGCTTCCTTTTGTTTCCTCTTGTTTGCATGCCCCTTGATTAAAGGGCTCGGACTTTATTTCATATCTTGCATGCCTTGGGGAACCCAACCAGGTCCCTTTGTTTCTGGCTTTGCTTGTTTTGCTTTTTGTGATTATTTTGCACTTTGATTCATGCATGATCATTGTGGATGCATGTGAAGATGGATCTTGGTCAGGTCTCCTTTTGCTTTGGCTCGTTGTTTTTTCCTTTTGTTGTTGTTCTCTTGTGATTGTTTCATCCAATTGGCAAAGCACTTATGAGGTGGGACCTGGTTCACCTCTTTACTTTATACCTTCGTCTACGGCTTGTTGTTTTGTGCATGACAATGCGTGTGCTTGTTTATGCATGTAGTGGTGGAACTCGGCCAGATTCCGCTTCTTTTTTTGATGTCTTTTCTTCCTTTATCATCTTACTTTTGTGCATGTGTTTCATGCCTGGGGAACTTGGCCTGGTTCACCAACTTTGGCTTGGCTTTCTTTCCTTTCTCCTTGTTTCTTTATGCTTGGCTTAATGCATGATAAGTGCTTAGAATGTGCATTGTATTGGTCATTTGCTAGCATTTCTTAAGCGATTGCATGCCTTAGAGTATGATTTGCATCGATATTCCCATTTTATGCTTGGGTATGCTTGTTTGAAGTATTTTGCATGTTCTGAGACCTTTTGATCTAGCATTGATCCTTAAATGGATGACATTTAACTCACCACGAAGCCCCCTAGTCACATGTGTCTGTGGGGTAAACAAGAAAGAAGGAACTCAGAGACAAAGGCCACCATGGTCAGTCTGTGGTGGAGGCCATGATCCGTGGTGGCATGTAACTACCATGCCTCTTCGTTTTCTCCTAATTTTTGTGGCTGAGAATGTTCGGTTGTTGCTATTTGAAAACGCGCTTCACCACTTAGTAGGACATCTCCACTCATACTATCATCATTCTCTCCCCGTAGTTTATCCCTTTCTAATCACTTGGAGCAAAAAGAAGATTCAGGAAGGAATTTGTAAGTGGATGCTTGGAAGATTGGAAGATCATTTGAACAATCTCCATTGTGGTTAAGCATTTTCCTCTCTTTTACTTCTTGAACTCCATTTAGATTTGCTCTAGTCAGATTCATATTTTGTTTGAACACTTTTGATTTTAGTTACAATGAGCATGAGTGAGTAGTTCTACAATGTTGTTAGATTCCTAGCACTATCGATATCTTTTTCTTGATCTCATTTGGTTGATTCAATCTATCTTGTGTTTTAATTGATTCTGAGTGATTTAGGCCAAATTACTTGCATAAAACGAGATAGGAGGGTGAAGTACTGAAAAGAGAAACCCATTATTAGATTAACAAGAGACTTAACTTAGTGGTTTGTGAAAGAGAATTGCATGTTGAGAAGAAAATTGGCAATTAAGATCTTTAACTTATACTAAAATAAGAGTATTTGAAAGAATGGTAATTGGATTAACTTAAGTAATTCGGTTTATGTCGAGAGAAAATATTGAATTATGTTTGGTTTTTATCCTTTGAATCATCCAAACTAGAGAAAAGCACATGCTTCATTCATAGATCTAACGCATTGAAGGCAAAACAAATCCCTTGATGCTTTTTTTTTTTTTTTTTAGTGATAGATATCCTATTGTGTTACATAGTTTTCATCTAGGTTAGATAAAAAATCCATTTGATTACTTATTTCTCTTAGTATTTTAGAAGGATAAAACTCGATAGATTGTATTGATCCCTATGGACGATATTTAATCTAGACTATAACAATGGTGCACTTACAATGCATGTCAAGTTTTTGATGCCACTACTGGGGGCCAAAATGTCAAATATTGAGTTAGTCATTAAAAGATTGATCAAGCATTGTCCTTTTTAATTTTTTATTTGCTTTGGTAGTGTTTGTGTTGGAGCTTGCAGGATCTTTCCCTTTTATGTGAAGTCTGATCCCATACAAACCCAATCCCGAGATAGAGATAACTTTTATTTAAGTTAGAAGAAACAACAGCTAGAGAAACAAAAGCGCAAGGCACGTGTGCCCTCACCTAAGATGGCTAATGGAGTAGGAGATTGAAGAAGGACAATACGAGATTTCATTACCCCAGGGATCCAAGGCATCACATCCAGTATTGCCCATCCTAACGTGGAAGCTCAGAACTTCGAGCTTAAGCCGACTCTCATCTCCTTAGTGCAACACGAACAATTTTGTGGTGCCCAAATGGAGGATCCCAATTTACACCTCTCAGTCCTTTTCGAGGGGTGTTATACTTTAAAATCAATGAAGTTTCTACTGTGCCATCCGCCTTCGATTATTTCCTTTTTCACTTAAGTATAAGGTGCAGTAATGGCTTCATTCATTGCCCCCGGGGTCGATCACTACTTGGGAAGAGCTCACAAGGACATTTCTTGCCAAATTCTTCCCACCTAGCAAGATGGCAAGCTTAAGGAATCAAATTACCATCTTTGCTCAGAGGGAAGATGAGACGCTCTATGAGGCTTGAGAGCAGTTGTAATACATGTGTTCTTTATTTTTAAGTTTAAGCCGACTATTCTACCTTATGTCATTACGAAATCGTGTTTTATTAATTGGCTAAGTTAATTTAATATTGATGTGCTTGTTTAAGGGATAATTTTATTAAAAAGATTATTATTATTATTAGTTTTAATATTTTACGATAGTCTTAATAAGCGTTAGTATTAACGTTTGAATTTAGACTAAGAGGTATGAAATTGGGTTGAGTAATGTTAAATGATTAGACAAACTAGAAGGGAAAAAAAAAAGAAGGGCATGCTGCTTTTGCCTAGGCCCGCAACAAACCCCGACCGCTTCTACTGCTACTTCCCGCCTGTCTTCTTTTTCCTCCTCAAAAGACAAACAGCAGAGAACTTCATCCTCTTCCCCAGAAGAAACCCA
>JAKOGI010002376.1:95000-107500 GCA_029747015.1 Carnegiea gigantea
GTAGTTGAATGGTTTGAGGTAGAACTATGAGTGGTTCGAGGTTCTTGTGGTACGGTGCTTGTGAGGAGGGAGTTTGGGTTGTGAATTAACCGCAATCGTGTGGATTGCGAGGCCATGTATGGCTCATTGTGATGAATTGATTATGAAGTGCTTGAATGTGATACATGTGGACCCCCTTCCCTTCCATGTCCTAAAGTTACATTATGTGCATACGGGTGAGATTTTCAAAGAAGGATTTCATGTTTTGAAATAATAGTAGCCATAAATATTAGTACATGATGGCATATTTTAAGTAAATGAATACAGTTTTGGGAGTGAACCTGCTTGAACGGGGAAATCCTAAAGAGTTTTACAAAGGCGTGAGTTGCATGATAAAGGATTTCGCTGTGAGAGGCAGCAAACTTATTAGTCATTATGACCAGTTTAAATGGCTAAGATAAGTGCTTAGGGATAATAGATGGGAGTGAACCTGCTTGAACGGGGGAATCCCTAAGCCTAGGGAGTAATCCCTAGAGACCCTGACGAGGGTTAAGGTCCAAAGTTAGTTGCCATCCCGGGAGTAAGAGCTTAGTGTGAGTTAATCTCACTGGGATTGAGTGTAGATCTCTCCCAACCAGCACTTTATGATGATCTTATGCCCAAAGTAGTTTCTTATTAAATAAGAAAAGCAGTTGGCGTTTCTCCTTTTTAAGTATTTCAGAAAGAAAGTTTTTAAGGGTCATTATGAGACCAAGATAAAAGAGATTCTTTTAAAAGAATATGAGCCTCAAGAGGCTAGGAGAAGAGTTTTTATGAGCCTCAAGAGGCTAAATGAAGTGTTTTCAGTAAAAGAAAGAAAGCTTCCTGTGTATGACATGTGCATGTTCTAAGTTTAACTTATGAATGAGATGCTAAGTAAGATACGAATATGAGAAGTAAGTCTTATGAGCATATTTCATGCATATCCTATGAATGAGAATTGATTGAGACTTGAAATGTGTGTATCTTATGCATACCATACGAATGAAATACCAAGAAGAGTATGATTCTGAAAAGAAATAACCTTATGTGTGAATCATATGAATAGGGTTTCATGCATAGTTGGAATAGAATGCTAAGAAGTTTTGTTTATGAAAAAGAAAGTTTCTGTGCTTAACCTCGTTTCTTGTTTATGTGTTTGACTGCCTGGCAGTAAAGAAGTTTGGTCATTTAGAGACCTAGAAATGAGTTTGAGTGCCTAAAGTGAAGTTTATGGTTAGTGATGTTTCCATAAGAATTTTATGAATGCTTAATATGGTAGTAAAGTATGGATACGTGCTATGTGACTAGTAAAGATATTACTGCCTGCAACGGTTTTGGTTTTAAGGGATTGGGGGATACTCACTGAGCGTGTGGTTGCTCATCCCACTACTCTTTCCCCTTTTCCCCAGGTTTTCTTTGTGACAGGTGAAAGTCAAGCCTCTTATGCAGAGTTGAAGTTGCCCTCGATTGAAAAAGAGTCATATGTGCCTACTTATGTTCTTAACGAAGCCATGTACAATATTCTTAGTTTATAAACGTCTGTAGACAATTATGCTAGTTCATGTAATGCATATGGTATAAAGGTCGCTCTGTATGGCCGTACGAGCCAACTATCTAAATAGTTAGATGTCTTCTCTTTTAAAGTTAGTTATGTTTTGGGATGTAAACCCCGAAACTCCGGTTGTGTGAATCGTTGAGTTGTGTCTTCCCTTTCTTCTTTATTCTTGAATTAATCTGGTTGGTGTACTCTGAGCGAGTGGCTCGTTGAGTTGTGAACTCCGGCGTGTAGCCGTTGAGCTGCTTTTAAATGTTTTACGCTTCCGTGTAATTGCAGGGATTTGTTGTAAGGTTTATAGCCTGGAAACGGCCAGTTTTAAGGGAAAACTCTGTCCGTTTCGTCCCAGAATTTAGGTAGAAAGTTAAGAAAACGTAACGCTTTCGGCCCTAGAGGCTGGAGGTGTTACAATTGATGGTATCAGAGCAAAAGTCTTGCGACCATCGGCCGCGACCTGAGCCTTGCATTTCACATAGTCGCCTAGAAACACTCTGTGGTTATGGGACATATGTTTTGCTTATTTGCAAATGTGAGCTTTGTATGATCATTGCTGCACTTAAGTAGTTATGTATGGTTCGAGAAGGTCGACTGAGCAAAAGTGGCGAGTTGTGCGATAGTATAAGAGCCAAATAGCTCTCCCCAAACCTTCAAGTGGCGTAGTGAGTACTTCATCGGTGCAATATGTTCCTAACGTGCTAACTGACTTCACTGATTGACTTTTAGGTGATCCGGTTGAGCTAATCGGATGTATGTGAGTCGTGTGTTAGGAAGTGAGTCCAATTCATTTGTTTCGTGTGAGCTAAGTGATGTTTTGATTGATAATGTTTTCTTCGTGCGCTCTGATAAGGCAATCGATAGTTAAAGCACGTCAATTAGACTCGAGCGATTGAAAATTCTTTTCTAAGCTCGTCTTTGCCCCTCATGTACGATTTGCTCCTCGGGCCCCACAATGGAGTGAGCAGACGTACTTGAAGGTTGGTAGAGAGAGAGCTAGAAGCAGTTAACCATCCTTTTATTAAAAACAAAGAGATTCGAAATAGATAAGCTATTTTTTTCATCCTTCAAAACTCAAGATTTTGAGATGTTAATGTTGTTTTGACTATCAAGCCAAGGTTATCGTACACCGGAGGATTAGCTTCCCGTTAGTAATGAAGAGGGAGTTTAGACTTACAAATACACACCCTTATGTTTATCAAATGTTGCTTGTAAATGTGTATGTGCTATGATGTGTATGTCGATAGAATCCTTCGTAATGAGCGAGGAAAGGAATGATTGGAAACTAGCTGCTATGATTGATAATCCTAGTAAATGATACCTTTCGTTTTCGAATTCTGAGTTTCCTGAGTATATTAAAGGCTGCCCTTGTATACATACTTGAAAGACTAAATGCTAGTGGTAGGACCTCGCTAAACATCGCGCAAGTGTACCTACTGTTCTCTTTCCTTGCCATAGTTACCTAATCCGTGTATTACTTGCTTTCTATTATATGGATTGTTATCCGTGATTGAGGTGACGATGTTTTGGCTTGGACGAGCCCTAATACACCTAGAAAGAGAAAGGGAGAAAGAACCTAGCAGACCTTGGAATTGTACATAGTAATGATTTCTACTAAGGTAAGCGAACTACAGTGGGACCCATATGATCACCTATGGAATAGGTGTGCCTTGTAGACCCTCAACACATACCTATAAGGCCATTAACACCGTAGTTCTTACCCATGCTAGTTGATTGATGATCAACTGTACGTTTTATGAGTGAATGGTACAGTAAATATACGTCATTGGAGTTGCTTATCATGAACTTTAGTTGCGTAGTGGCTGGATTGATTAAGTGGATCAACCTATACGAACCATTACTTGTACGATCTCCGAGTCATTACTTGCACTCCGCAAGTTCTATTATCCCATGATATGGTTTGAACAACTATATACATACGCACTTAATGCATGATGTGGTGACCTTAGGTGTCTATCTTCACCTTTGCTTGGCTTTGTGCAATCCATGCTTGACTTGAGTTTGGTTTGGTAGGTGACTTGATTATCCAAACGAATGAAGTTTCATAATACATGGCATGACATGACCTTTGACTCGTTGTTTGCATGCACATATTCTTGCCATAGCATTGTATTCTCAGGTTGTTTCTATTGACATACCATGCTAGTTCATGCCATTCATGATTCTTCATCTTTAGTGCTCTGTTGTAGACCCTACGTGATGCCAATGTGAATTCAAGTGTTACTCCAAGTCCCTTCACTGTCAATGTGATGGAATATGATGTTTTACTGCATAGGTGCGATGTGATAGCTTCCTGACCAATTGATTTGACTTTAGAATGACCCAATATCTTTATGCCTTTGAATGGATCTGACTAAGTTAACTGCCTTCATACGAACCTGACATGTCTTGAATAAGTTGTCATGAATGAAAAGGCCTAAAAGTTAGCTGGGATTGATGTACAGACATCGGAATATTGGTGCATATGTTTTCCTTTTGTAAATTGCTTGTCATGTATATTTTAGATGCGTTCATGCTCCCCGAGACTCCTAAGCTTAAGAATATTGGATTGCTAATACTATGCAATTCCATTATGCTTAAATGATACTATGTGGTGCTATGTGACATTTCTATTATTCTAAATGTATTATAGTAGTCTCCATGTTAATCATTGTGATCCCAAAAGTGACTTGAATTCATAATCTAGAATGAGACTGCTAGTGTATGACCTTAAGATGTCATTGTCTTAATTGTCGTGCCTTTAGATGCCCACTTATAGATGTATATGCATAGAATTATTGCCTGCCATGCGAACTGAGTCTAGATCATTGAAAATCTATGTTTCATTTTCAAAACAAACTCAATATGGTTGTCCATGCCAACTCATTTGCCCCTCTTCAGTGCGATTTGCCCTCGGCGCCTAAATAGAGTGAGTAGACGCTTGAAGAGGACCGGCGAGGAAGAGACTGGATACGATAAGCCATTTCCTTTCGATTTAAAAGAAGTAATGTCTTCAAAATGACCTTTTGGAAGCCTACCGCGTAAATCCTAGTTGTGTGCGTGCATTCCTGGAAAGACCGAACTTAGATTTAGAAGTTCGAGGATGAAATTCTTTTAAGGGGGGAAGAATGTAAGACCCGCAATTTTGTTTTCCATTAAGCTAACTGTATTATCTTTTTACGATATAAATTCGTATTTTTGGCAACTATATAAGTTAAATTATTATTGATGTGCTTTTGGGAGCTATAATTTCATTAAAAAAGAGATTGTTATTGCTATTATTGATTTCAAAGTCAATTCATGCCATTTATGCCTTTAAATTATATCGATAGTTTAATGTAGTCGTTATTCGATTTAATTAGTTGCTTCCCGAATGCGATTAGGTTTTCAACCTTAGAATTAGTTTGTGGTTTATTAAATCGAACCTAGATGTATTTGAGATCGAATAATCGACGAAGGGTCGTATTATCGATTCGGGATAGGTTGTGAGGTACGAGATTAGAAATTAGACAGACGATTTTAGTTGATTGGGCGAGCGACCAAGAAACAATCAAAAAAAAAAGGAAAAGGAAATCAAAAACGGGCTAAGGCCCCTTTCTTGCACGGGGGAAAACCGAGAGGAGGGGGGCTCTCAAAGCCCCAGTCCGACACCACACGGGGGAGAGAGAGAGGCCGAGCGATGGAGAGAAAAGGAGGGGGCGCCGGCCGGCGACGGCGTCGGTGCCGCGGTGCGTAGCCAGCCATGGCCGTGGACCGGCAAAGAGAGGGAGAGAGGGATCGAGCGAGACTCAGAGCGAGTGCTCGGTCCAAAGGTTAGGGTTTCGAAGCCCTCAACCCCACGCCACCACGACCGTCACCGTCGGCGGTTGAGCTCGCCTGGCTGCCGGCGACCAACTTGTGCTGAGGCTTAGCGAAAATCGCCCATGGCTGGGCCGATTCTGGCGCAAGGACGGCCGGACACTCGGCCGAAATCATGCATGCGCGGTGAGTTTCGAACTTCTCTACTCCTTTAAGTTGAATCCCCACCTTGAATCCTCCTTAACCGTGCTTAAATTTCTCAAAAAACACAAGTTAGGGTCTTTGGGTATAGGCTAGGTCGAGTCACGCGCGAAGAGCAGAGGAGTATTGGGCTGTTGGTGTTCGATTTTTGGCCTCAATTCAAGCTAAATCGCGTATTTCTAGCGTGGAATTGAGGTGGGTGTTTCTAGCCTCCTAAGTTATTACTATTTTCAAAAATGCTTTCCAGCAGATTGATGTTGCATGTCAGATTAGGGTTAGCTAAACTTAGAAATGTCAAGGAGTGAATTAGATATGTTTAGCGTCGATTCGAATCAATTTAGTTAATTTATGCCTGAGGTTTCAATTCAAAGTGAATTAGATATGTTTAGCTTCGATTCGAATCAATTTAGTTAATTTATGCCTGAGGTTTCGATTCAAAGTGAATTAGATATGTTTAGCTTCGATTCAAATCAATTTAGTTAATTTATGCCTAAGGTTTCAATTCGAAGTGAATTAGATATGTTTAGCTTCGAATCGAATAAATTTAGTCAATGTATGCCTGAGATTTTAATTCGAACTAAGTTATATATGTTTAATTTCGGTTCGAATCAATTTAGTTAAATCAAGCTGGAAGTTTTGATTCGAAGTAAAGTATGTATGTTTAGCTTTGATTCGAATATATGCAATTAATTCATGCCTGAGTATGGACCTCGAAATGCATCGTACGTCTTTAAAGCCAACGTTTATGAATGTTTGGTCATTCCATGATCGTGTATGAACTTCGAAGTGCATCGTACGTCTTTAAAGCCAACGTTTATGAATGTTTGGTCGTTCCATGATCGTGTATGAACTTCGAAGTACATCGTACGTGTTTAAAATTAATGTATATAAATGTTTAGTCAATCTATGATCGTCTATATGCTTAACTATCCCATAATGACTTACTAACTCTGAAGTAAATTATAAATGCTTAGAGCCTTATCATGTTTGAACTGCTACGTAAAGTTCTATAGTTTTATATGTGGATGTGATGGTATGTATGCGTACGTATGCTTGCTGTAACGCACCGCTGAGTGGTGCTGCTTGCCCAGGTAAGTACCTGAACCTTACCTTTTCATAAATTAGTATGATAATATGCTATGATTAATAAATTGAAAATTGAGATGGTAGTTGGATGGTTTGAGGTAGAACTATGAGTGGTTCGAGGTTCTTGTGGTACGGTGCTTGTGAGGAGGGAGTTGGGTTGTGAATTAACCGCAATCGTGTGGATTGCGAGGTCATGGGGCTCATTGTGATGAATTGATTGTGAAATGCTTGAATGTGATACATGTGGACCCCCTTCCCTTTCATGTCCTCAAGTTACATTATGTGTATAAGGGTGAGATTTTCAAAGAAGGATTTCATGTTTTGAAATAATAGTAGCCATAAATATTAGTGCATGATGGCATATTTTAACTAAATGAATACAGTTTTGGAGTGAACCTGCTTAAACGGGGGAATCCTAAAGAGTTTTACAAAGGCATGAGTTGCATGATAAAGGATTTCGCTGTGAGAGGCAGCAAACTTATTAGTAGTTATGACCAGTTTAAATGGCTAAGATAAGTGCTTAGGGACAATAGATGGGAGTGAACCTGCTTGAACAGGGGAATCCATAGCCTAGGGAGTAATCCCTAGCCTAAGGATAGAGACCCTGACGAGGGTTAAGGTCCAAAGTTAATTGCCATCCCGGGAGTATGAGCTTAGTGTGAGTTAATCTCACTGGGATTGAGTGTAGATCTCTCCCAACCAGCACTTTATGATGATCTTATGCCCAAAGTAGTTTCTTATTAAATAAGAAAAGCAGTTGGCGTTTTGCCTTTTTAAGTATTTCAGAAAGAAAGTTTTTAAGGGTCATTATGAGACCAAGATGAAAGAGATTCTTTAAAAGAATATGAGCCTCAAGAGGCTAAGAGAAGAGTTTTTTATTAGCCTCAAGAGGCTAAATGAAGTGTTTTCAGTAAAAGAAAGAAAGCTTCCTGTGTATGACATGTGCATGTTCTAAGTTTAGCTTATGAATGAGATGCTAAGTAAGATACGAATATGAGAAGTAAGTCTTATGAGCATATTTCATGCATATCCTATGAATGAGAATTGATTGAGACTTAAAATGTGTGTATCTTATGCGTACCATACGAATGAAATGCCAAGAAGAGTATGATTTTGAAAAGAAATAACCTTATGTGCACATCATATGAATAGGGTTTCATGCATAGTTGGAATAGAATGCTAAGAAGTTATGCTTATGAAAAAGAAAGTTTCTGTGCTTAGCCTCGTCCCTTGTTTAAGTGTTTGACTGCCTGGTAGTAAAGAAGTTTGGTCATTTAGAGACCTAGAAATGAGTTTGGGTGCCTAAAGTGAAGTTTATGGTTAGTGATGTTTCCATAAGAATTTTATGAATGCCTAATATGATAGTAAAGTATGGATACGTGCTATGTGACTAGTAAAGATATTACTGCCTGCAACGGTTTAGGTTTTAAGGGGTCGGGGGACGCTTACTGAGCGTGTGGTTGATCATCCCACTACTCTTTCCCCTTTTCCCTAGGTTTTCTTTGTGACAGGTAAAAGTCAAGCCTCTTATGCAGAGTTGAGGTTGCCCTCGATTGAAAAAGAGTCATATGTGCCTGCTTATGTTCTTAACGAAGCCATGTACAGTATTCTTAGTTTATAAACGTCTGTAAACAATTATGCTAGTTCATGTAATGCATATGGTATAAAGGTCATTCTGTATGGCCGTATGAGCCAACCATGTAAATAGTTAGATGTCTTCTCTTTTAAAGTTAGTTATGTTTTGGGATGTAAACACAAATACTCCGGTTGTGTGAACCGTTGAGTTGTATCTTCCCTTTCTTCTTTATTCTTGAATTAATCTGGTTGGTGTACTCTGAGCGAGTGGCTCGTTGAGTTGTGAACTCCGGCGTGTGACCGTTGAGTTGCTTTTAAATGTTTTACGCTTCCGTGTAATTGCAGGGATTTGTTGTAAGGCTTATAGCCTGGAAACGGCCAGTTTTTAGGGGAAACTCTGTCCGTTTCGTCCCAGAATTTAGGTAGAAAGTTAAGAAAACGTAATGCTTTCGGCCCTAGGGGCTGGGGTGTTACAATTGATGGTATCAGAGCAAAAGTCTTGCAACCATAGGCCGCGATCTGAGTCTTGCATTTCATATAGTCGCCTAGGAATACTCTGTGGTTATGTGACATATGTTTTGCTTATGTGCAAATGTGAGCTTTGTATGATCGTTGCTGCACTTAAGTAGTTATGTATGGTTCGAGATGGTCGATTGAGTAAAAGTGGCGAGTTGTGTATTAGTATAAGAGCGAAATAGCTCTCCCCACACCTTCAAGTGACGTAGTGAGTACTTCATGGGTGCAATATGTTCCTAACGTGCTAACTGACTTCACTGATTGACTTTTAGGTGATCCAGTTGAGCCAATCGGATGTATGTGAGTCGTGTGTTAGGAAGTGAGTCCAATTCACTTGTATCGTGTGAGCTAAGTAATGTTTTGATTGGTAAATGTTTTCTTCGTGTGCTCTGATAAGGCAATCGATAGTTAAAGCATGTCAATTAGACTCGAGCGATTGAAAATTCTTTTCTAAGCTCGTCTTTGCCCCTTAAGTACGATTTGCTCCTCGGGCCCCACAATGGAGTGAGCAGACGTACTCGAAGGTTGGTAGAGAGAGAGCTAGAAGCAGTTAACCATCCTTTTATTAAAAACAAAGAGATTCGAAATAGATAAGCTATTTTTTTCATCCTTCGAAACTCAAGATTTTGAGATGTTAATGTTGTTTTGACTATCGAGCCAAGGTTATCTTGGACCGGAGGATTAGCTTCCCATTAGTAATGAAGAGGGAGTTTAGACTTACAAATACGCGCCCTTATGTTTATCAAATGTTGCTTGTAAATGTGTATGTGCGATGATGTGTACGTCGATAGAATCCTTCGTAATGAGTTAGGAAAGGAATGCTTGGAAACTAGCTGCTATGATTGATAATCCTAGTAAATGATACCTTTCGTTTTCGAATTCTGAGTTTCCTGAGTATATTAAGGGCTGCCCTTGTATACATGCTTGAAAGACTAAATGCTAGTGGTAGGACCTCGCTAAACATCGCGTAAGTGTACCTACTGTTCTCTTTCCTTGCCATTGTTACCTAATCCGTGTATTACTTGCTTTCTATTATATGGATTGTTATCCGTGATTGAGGTGGCGATCTTTTGGCTTGGACGAACCCTAATACACCTAGAAAGCGAAAGGGAGAAAGAACTTAGCAGACTTTGGAATTGTACATAGTAATGATCTCTACTAAGGTAAGCGAACTACAGTGAGACCCATATGATCACCTATGGAATAGGTGTACCTTGTAGACCCTCAACACATACCTATAAGACCATTAACACCGTAGTTCTTACCCATGCTGGTTGATTGATGATAACTGTACGTTTTATTAGTGAATGGTATAGTAAATACACGTCATTGGAGTTGCTTATCATGAACTTTAGTTGCGTAGTGGCTGGATTGATTAAGTGGTTTAACCTATGCGAACCATTGCTTATACGATCTCTGAGTCATTACTTGCACTCCACAAGTTCTACTATCCCATGATATGGTTTGAACAACTATATATATACGCACTTAATGCATGATGTGGTGACCTTAGGTGTCTATCTTCACCTTTGCTTGCCTTTGTGCAATCCATGCTTGTTTTGAGTTTGGTTTGGTAGGTGACTTGATTATCCAGACGAATGAAGTTTCATAATACACGGCATGACTTGACCTTTGACTCGTTGTTTGCATACACGTATTCTTGCGGTAGCATTATCTTCTCCGGTTGTTTCTATTAACATACCATGCTAGTTCATGCCATTCATGATTCTTCATCTTTAGTGCTCTGTTGTAGACCCTACGTGATACCAATGTGAATTCAAGTGTTACTCCAAGTCCCTTCATTGTCAATGTGATGTAATATGATGTTTTACAGCTTAGGTGCATTGTGATAGCTTGCTGACCAATTGATTTGACTTTAGAATGACCCAATATCTTTATGCCTTTGAATGGACCTGACTAAGTTAATTGCCTTCATACGAACCTGACATGTCTTGAATAAGTTGTCATGAATGAAAAGGCCTAAAAGTTAGCCGGGATTGATGTACAGACATCGGAATGTTGGTGCATATGTTTTCCTTTTGTAAATTGCTTGCCATGTATGTTTTAGATGCGTTCATGCTCCCCGAGACTCCTAAGCTTAAGAATATTGGATTGCTAATACTATGTAATTCTATTATACTTAAATGATACTATGTGGTGCTATATGACATTTCTATTATTCTAAATGTGTTATAGTAGTCTCCATGTTAATCATTGTGATCCCAAAAGTGACTTGAATTCATAATCTAGAATGAGACTGCTAGTGTATGACCTTAAGATGTCATTGTCTCAATTGTCATTCCTTTAGATGCCCACTTATAGATGCATATGCATAGAATTATTGCTTGCCATGCGAACTGAGTCTAGATCATTGAAAATCTATGTTTCATTTTCAAAACAAACTCAATATGGTTGTCCATGCCAACTCATTTGCCCCTCTTCAGTGCGATTTGCCCTTGGCGCCTAAATAGAGTGAGTAGACGCTTGAAGAGGACTGGCGAGGAAGAGACTAGATACGATAAGCCATTTCCTTTCGATTTAAAAGAAGTAATGTCTTCAAAATGACCTTTTGGAAGCCTACCGCGTAAATCCTAGTTGTGTGCGTGCATTCCTGGAAAGACCGAACTTAGATTTAGAAGTTCGAGGACGAAATTCTTTTAAGGGGGGAAGAATGTAAGACCCGCAATTTTTGTTTTCCATTAAGCTAACTGTATTACCTTTTTACGATATAAATTCGTATTTTTGGCAACTATATAAGTTAAATTATTATTGATGTGCTTTTGGGAGCTATAATTTCATTAAAAAAGAGATTGTTATTGCTATTATTGATTTCAAAGTCAATTCATGCCATTTATGCCTTTAAATTATATCGATAGTTTAATGTAGTCGTTATTCGATTTAATTAGTTGCTTCCCGAATGCGATTAGGTTTTCAACCTTAGAATTAGTTTGTGGTTTATTAAATCGAACCTAGATGTATTTGAGATCGAATAATCGACGAAGGGTCGTATTATCGATTCGGGATAGGTTGTGAGGTACGAGATTAGAAATTAGACAGACGATTTTAGTTGATTGGGCGAGGGACCAAGAAACAATCAAAAAAAAAAAAGGAAAAGGAAATCAAAAACGGGCTAAGGCCCCTTTCTTGCACGGGGGAAAACCGCGAGGAGGGGGGCTCTCAAAGCCCCAGTCCGACACCACATGGGGGAGAGAGAGAGGCCGAGCGATGGAGAGAAAAGGAGGGGGCGCCGGCCGGCGACGGCGTCGGTGCCGCGGTGCGTAGCCAGCCATGGCCGTGGACCGGCAAAGAGAGGGAGAGAGGGATCGAGCGAGACTCAGAGCGAGTGCTCGGTCCAAAGGTTAGGGTTTCGAAGCCCTCAACCCCACGCCACCACGACCGTCACCGTCGGCGGTTGAGCTCGCCTGGCTGCCGGCGACCAACTTGTGCTGAGGCTGAGCGAAAATCGCCCATGGCTGGGCCGATTCTGGCGCAAGGACGGCCGGACACTCGGCCGAAATCATACATGCGCGGTGAGTTTCGAACTTCTCTACTCCTTTAAGTTGAATCCCCACCTTGAATCCTCCTTAACCGTGCTTAAATTTCTCAAAAACACAAGTTAGAGTTTTTGGGTATAGGCTAGGTCGAGTCACCCTCGAAGAGCAGAGGAGTATCGGGCTGCTGGTGTTCGATTTTTGGCCTCAATTCAAGCGAAATCGCGTATCTCTAGCGTGGAATCGAGGTGGGTGTTTCTCGCCTCCTAAGCTATTACTATTTT
>JAKOGI010002376.1:112500-114837 GCA_029747015.1 Carnegiea gigantea
ACCAGACTGGGCAGAATCTGGTATAATTAAAGGGTTACCTTGTGATGTCTCACCTGTTGCCTCCATATTGCACTGTAATTGGAGTTCATTTATTCTGTTCAGAATTTCTTCCTCTTCATCTGAATTAGCTTAAGCATACTCATTTTCTAATTCTTCTAAGGAAATAAAAGTACGTACCATCTTCGAAATATACGGGTATCCAGGTTTAGTTGGGTCAATTGTAGGGTTAAACCGGATTTTTCTGCGAACTATTGCTTGTTCGCCCGCAGTCTTAGGACTATGGAGAATTAATTTTTGAATTTCTCCTAATCCTTCATAGATGCTTTCTAATTTAGTATCAATAGTCTGTCCTATCAAATTGGACTTTCATAATTCCTCATAAGGAAGACTAGAACTACTGCTAGCTTTATCCATTACTTAAACTCGATAAAGAGTCTCTAGCAGGACTTACTAGTTCAGGTTCAACATACCATACTGTGTCAGCTAGTTCAGCTTGTTCAAGGATGTATATCGAAGGGTCATCTCTGGGTCTGAGACATGCGAAATGGCTCTGATACCATTTTACGAACTTCATTTTCCAGTTTTTAAGCATAACTGCAATTGGGTGCGGAATTATTCTTAGACTTATTACTCCTTCTTCTTTTCAGAAATTGTTGAAATCTATAATCATAACTTTGATTATGATGCCTTAAGGCATTGTCTAAAGAAGATAAGGCTTCATTAATACCTTCAAGAATGGCTTTCTGCCATTGTATAGAATTAACATGATGTAAAGTCTCATGTTCAAGTATGCTCCTAGGACTAGGAATAATAATTTCCCCATCTGCAAGAAGTAGAGGATTATCAAAGAAATCACTGCTAAGGGCTTCGATTCCTCGACGGCTAATGTTAGCCAAAGTCTCCTTGACATGGATTAAAAATTGTGTATTTTCTTTTTCTAGTAGACATCTATCCAAAGCATTTTTAACTATTCTCTTAGCAATCAACTGTTTTGGGCAGAACAGATTCATAGTTATGACAATTAGGTTTCAAGTGATTATGAAAATCATGTATCATTATTAGTTTATCAAATAAATTAGTAAACATTTATCTTGATATGGAACATGAGTTATCAAGGATAAGATCAATACCTTACTAGGATAATGCCTGTTCACCGGCGACCACCTTGTCTATTGGCTACTCCTAGCTGTACCAAAGGTAATCCAGATCTTCTTCCCTGATAAATGATATTGCAAATCAAGATAAACGAAAACTAATTTTATTGATATTACTAATAATTACACATTAATTTTCACTCTCACTCTACTCCCTAGAGGAGTAGTTACTCACACCATAACTAGTGGTTTTTCTTCTCTCTGTTTTTTGATCTCTCCGTTTTTCGATGCCCTTTTCAAATGAAAGAGCTCCCCTTATATAGAGGATAGCAACCGACATACGTACAACTTTGGCAAAAGTAAAGTAATAACGTGTCTACTTTTTACTGTAGACAAACAGTACTCTTCGTACAATAATGCAGCATCTTTCAATAGTGCGTCTTGCTTTTGCTTAGTGGAAATGCTCCTTTCGAGATAGTGGAGGAATCTGCTTTTGCTTTATCATTTGTCGTGCAGCATCTGCTTTTCTACAGATTTCAGAAATGCTTTTTACTTTAGCATCTTTTCTGGTAGTGCTTCTTATCAGTGGAGGGTCCAACACGCTTCCAATCACATCAGCCTTAGTGGGCAGATACAGCATCCAGCTGTCTTTTCTTGATGAATTAGTCCACATAAGTGAGTACATGTATGATGACTACCTGGTATTCTACAGGTGCTGAGAACTGATCTTGTTCAAGGCGTCGTACCTCGGAGTACAATTTCCTTCAGCAAAAATAAAAATGTTGCTAGGATAATTATACAAAAAACCTTTATTGGCTTCTCGTGGGGCCTGTAATTTTCTCAGAATTACAGTAAACCCAACAGCTCTTCGGCTGCAAATCCAACCCTCGTTGACCTCTGGGTTCTCAAGCGATTTATTCTTCTTGAACTTGAGATTGGCTCTATTTGGAGTGCAGAATTGGACGATTATCCATCCAGGGGCAGGTGTAGGTGGTATTTCAGGACTGGCTGATAATAATTTTAATACCACCATATCTGATTTAGAACTTTTTCGAAACTTTTTTACTGCTTCGATAATGGATTTATGCATCCCTAAAATCTCACGGTTGCCCGGGGTGCAAGTGATACTGGCACAAAAGCCGAAAATAACTGCTCGGATAACATCATCGGTATTGCTACATATATACATATATATTCGTGCATATACATATATATATATATATATATATATATATATATATAT